>CAODLS015076567.1:0-10785 GCA_948243855.1 Flueggea neowawraea
AGAATGTGTATGTGCCGCTTATGGATGCAATGCTCAAATGATGCATGTTCTGATGTTGACACTTCTAATATACACTTATACATATATCTGGTATGATTCAAGATATTATCATAAGTTTTAGACCACTCTTATAAGTGTGCATTGTTGGATCATAGGTGATCAACATTAAGTTCCTTTTATGTTTTGATGATGTACAAAAAGTTTTGATGATGTGCAAAACATTTGACTTGAAGAAAAACTCGTTGGAAATCTCAGAATTGTGAAACAAGCCACTGGAAGTACCACAACATATGTTATGGATATGTAACGTACATAGAGAAATGTACAAAGCACATAGACGTGGCACAAAAATAAAATAGAGGCTACTGGATCATTCCAAATCAAGAACAACGTACATTATACATTCACAATACACGCAGTAAAGGTAAACAATGTACGCAGGCAAAATAGCAACGTACGTTAACTAGGAAACTGACATGATCAACGTACGTCAGAAGATGCACAACGTATGTTAACTATAACTCAATATGATCAACGTACGTAATACATATTGCAACGTATGTTGTGAAGGATCTAGAAAGCTGCAACGGCTATAAATGAACTCCAATGGCTAGTTTCTTCAAGTCAACGGTTATATAGCTTAGAAAGCCTATAAATACATCAAGGAATGGCAGAAAAATGGGGATGATCATATGCTTTCAATTCCCAAATATTTTCATCATTCCATTACCCCAAAAACATCAAATCAAGTTAGAGAAAAGATTAAGAGCATTATGTCTACACAATCAACTCTAGCACAGAGCTTTCATTTTTTTGTAAACTCTTTGAGAGTGGGGAAATGTTTGTTGTGAACCTAAAGAAAACAACATTGTAATGGCTTTAGAGGTGTGAGCCGCAATCAACCTTGATGTAAGGCTTTGTTGGATTGAGCCAGAATCAATCTTCGAGAAAGTGGAAATCCTAAGTGGTGAGACTTAGGTAGTGGACGTAGGCATGGTTGGCCGAACCACTCTAAATTGCAGTGTTGTTTTCTCTCTTTATCTTAACTCACTTCCTCTCTCCAAAATCAACCAAGGCATCCCCAAAAAAATTCTCCACCATGCATCATTCAATAGCAACCGATGTAATGCAAACCTAACTTATTTACACATTTTGGCCAATTTATGTTATCCTCTCCCGCCGACAACCAAACAAACTCATACCATTCTCAAATTTTAACCCCATTTAATACACATATAAGGGACTATGTATACCAAAGATCATATTCTCTATCACTCAAATAAACTCTAAGTACAATATCCAAATACTTCTTTTACCAGATTACACCTGTTTACACTAATTCTTAGCTATTTTCCATTATAAACATACATAGATTCTAAAACCTTACAAAAGTATACTAGACATATAAACACATAAATAAACAACTTTCATATTTTACACTTTGACTAGATTCGTCTCTGAATGCTTGAAAATAAGGTTGTGATACATATTGAAATCTCGACACAATCACACCCATATTTCAATTCATATGTGTTTATGCTCAATTCATATTCCAATCAGCATCAATCAATATGCTTAGCAAATGTGTTTTTCCTCACTTTTCTTTGCCTTTTCTCTCTTGTTTTCTCTCAATTCAGTGATCTAAGAATGAAAATATTCAGACCTACATGCTTAACAACAACTTATATATGGAAACTTTTAAGCATGAGGTGGGACCTGCTTAGGTGGCACACCTAGTTTCACCATATTTCACCCTCCTAACACCTGTTCTACACGTGCTCTTAACACCAAGCATTGCTAAAATGTTCAGGATATGCATGGTTATTCACTTAAAAATATTCGTAGAACCATGCCTCTGAACTTACGAAACAACCTTTTAATTCCTCTTATTCTAATAACTTTCATTTCTGAACCCTTTATTACTTCGTAATCCCCTCTAAAATATATAATACCATATAGACCATGTGATTATAACATATGTAATGCCAAACAAATGTACGAACTATGCACATTATATGTGATGCATGCTCATATGTATGCAATGTTGGTCACGATCATGTCACAAATTATATGGTATTGTGTTACTTTATACAAGTAAAATAGTTGCAGTACAATTGTAGTATGTTTGCCTCCTCTTTCTAAACATTAATGGAATAATTGTAATAATTTGAATTTTAATTAAGGTAGTTCAGACTTTTTCTTTTTTGGTTTTTCATATCCATACTTTTACATATAGTATAGATATAGATATAGATTATATTTTGTTATGTCATTCAATTTCAAGATGCAAGCTTCAGCTCTTGTTAGATTAATAATGTTCCATACTTCTATGTGTCGTTTGTTGGTATCACTATCGCTAAATCCTCGTACACCTTGTCCATCCTCATCAACTTTTCATTTGTCAAACATGACAAGTTATACGAGGAGCCAACGACAGTGGCCCCAAATTCATCTACTATAGGTTTGAGCTTATTAATTTCCCTACATATGCCCATGATAGCCCTATAAAACAACAACTTCTTCTTGTATGCATTCAGTAATGCCGTGTGTGTATAAATACACTTACAAGGATATACATGATAAGTTACAATAGAAAATAAGAGACATCAACATAGTGGAACTATATTTAGTAGCTGATGTGTTTGTATCTCTATCCTTATCTCTCCTTTTTCAAATGGATGAAGAGTGTAAAAACCATTAACTTGTGACGATGAAACAAAAACTTAGGTTTGGACAACGGCTTGGTGAGTAAGTCTGCTAATTGATCATTTGAGGATGTATAACACACTTCAAATTGTGTTTTTCCATCAAGTGTTGTACAAAATGGAATTCAATTTCCAAATGGCATGGTCTCTTAATAACTTTTGGTTCTTAGCCATACATGCCACACGTCACCTCATGGTTGGTTCTCATATGCCATGCGTCACCTCGTGGTTGGTTCTTGGTTGCTGACGCGTCGCCTACTCAACATACGTCACTTGTCAACATGTGCCACGTATGTTATCATGTTGCTAACTTAGACGCCATGCGTCATTTATGGCCATGTGTCTCTCATTGGATGGTCTATGTGTACCCATGTGGCACACACATGAACTCCTCGTCAGTTATAACATGACAAATGGCACATCTGGATTGAGTCGTGTGGCTTCCGTCCATGATTCACGTCACACCACCTTTGCCCTTTGCATCAAAAGCCACTGTGCACTCTTCACAGTCAGACGCATTAGTAGAATCGGTGTCGGCGTGTGAGACTCACACGGCGCCTTTTAGTATGATTATGATAGCGATCTTCTGTCAGTTTATGTTTTTGAGGGTACTCAACTCATTAATGGAGTCGAAATTACGGAATTCTAACTTTTTAATCTAGCCTCTTTGGAAATTCAAATAAAATAGATCTAAAAAATACATAAATGGGAAAAAATGCATGCAAGACAGCCAGCATTTAGGTCTCATGACTAACAACATTCGATGAACCAAATCATCGAAATCAACCTAGAGCTCTGATACCAATGAAGGTTTCCGATAAAAAATAAAAAATATATAGTTAATGAATAATTGAATAGAGGATGGAGAATCCACCTCGAAATGCACAACAAAATAATTCAATTTGATACACAAGAAACAACCTGTTGCTAGTTGCACGAACCACCTTAGTTAGGGCAGCGGGAATGTGGTGTATCTGCAATTTAAGAGCCACCAGAATGATCGTCTTGCAGGAAGGATAGAGTGTGCAATGAGGAACAAAATCCTCTCCTTCTAGCTATTAGAAGCGAACAACACTTCTTTAGAGGGAGAGTGTTTTCCTATTTTGTTATGTTTGGAGTAATTAATGAGCTAACCTCACCTATTTATATTGGTGCTATATGGACTCTTCTACAACATATGTAGAGTCTATTCTTTAAAACTCATTAGGGATATGGACCCACTAGATACTTTATCCAATCGGGTTCGGACTCTACCTATAATCCGACATGGACGGACCAATTTTCTGATAAGTAAGATAAACAGAAAGTTGGAGAGAAAATTTATAGAAAAAAACTATTTATAATGAAAAGAATAGCTAATATAAAGAGAACATTAGAGTTATTGTAAATGAGGGATGGGTTGTGTTAGCAGTTGTGTAAGTCCAGTACTTTTCAACTAAAGTACAAATAACGTGTGTACTACTTACACAAATCTTATGCATTATGTAAATCTTGTTTAATCTAATTTAATTAAGAAACATGAAAACAAATACAAGGGGATTGAGAAACATATTGTAACTTGTAATGCATTTTTTTAATAATTTTTCAGTAAATAAAAGATTTTTCTCCTGTCATGGATGTAAATCATATTGATCGATCACACAAATTCTTATATGTTGTGTGACTGCTTTGAATTGTTCATCTTGATAATTGCAACATTTTACATGACAATTTGCATAAAAAAATTTGGCTCAAATACATTCGGATCAATATGAATATATATGTCCAAAAAGTTTTATATACAAATTTCATAAAAAAAAAACCCTCGACCACTCGTACATTTTTATTTTGAGCTATGTGGGATTAATATTATTTTATTTTTTTTATTTTGGAAAACACTCATATATGCCATGGTCGCTCCATTCTCGTAAAATGCTCAATTCAATTGCCTAGTCAGTTGACCTCCAACGTATATAGTACATATAAATATGCAGTCAAGAAAAACTAAATCCTTAATCGAGTGATCGCATTGTCGACACACTCAATCCGACTAATTCTAAAATCAAATTCTTTAGCATTTTCTAAAATATTAATACGCGAGTTTTTTCATCATTTAATAATGAAAGGGCAATATTCCTGTTACATAATTGTAGATGCAAAACAACCAACCTTTAAACAAATTTTTGAAACGAGTCAACTACCTGGTTTGCATTTCTAGCTATGCAATTGAAGCTAATATTCACTGTAAATATCGTGGCTGTTAAAAGGAGAAAAATGACAAGGATTTGGAGGCATTTGGTTTTTTGAGAGAGGGTTTAAGCTTAAAGAATGCCAGGACCAACTATGGAGTGAGAGGGGATAAGTGACTAAAAAAATTTAAAAAAAAAACGGCTGATTAGATTATAAGATGGAGAAAAGAAAGTTTTATCACGAAGGAATTTTGTTAGAGGATCAAAAGTGAACGACGATTAATGTTACTGAGAGTCAGGAGGACGTGGGCGTGACATGATAATTAAAATATTTAAAAAATTAAAAATTCTAAAAGAATTAGAGAAATAGAAAGTTTGATTATGTTGAAGTATTATGATTCAGTTTTATAATATTATATAGATTAAAAGGCAATATCCTGTTACATAAGTTTTGCAAATGCAGAGGAGGGTTGGAACCCAGTATGCCAAAAAATAAATAAATAAATAAAACAACCTTCAAATAAAATTTTGCAACCAGTCAACTAAAAAAGGCATTTCTAGCTTTGCATTCAAAGCTAACATTCTGATTAGTACTAGAATGGAGTTTGAGGTAATATTCTAGCTTCGCACTCAAAGCTTTGCATGGAAGAGAACTCCCATGAGACTGGAGTCTGAGGGTCCAAAAAAAAAACAGCTAATGTAGCTGCATCGAACCGAAACAACAATCTTCACAAATTAAAAAAAAAAGAAAAAAAATGAGAGAGAAACCTTCCAAGCATAACCAATTTTTATCTGTGAATCGGAATTTTGAAGTTGCTAACCATTAGTTGCATTCTTACTTAGATTACTGTTTTGTGCATAAGAGTGAGAGAGAAAGAGGTGAGGACTAACAACTGTACCATGTTTTGTGGATATGATCATTAATACATCACCCTTAATAAATGAATTGTTAGTTTCAGTTAATGACTCATGGGACAGGAGCATTTTATAATTTACCAACATTTCCAGCGAGAGCTTAAAAAAATCGCGGACTTCCTTTTGCATAGGAGAAACAACAGTTTTTTTTTTTTTTAGATTATCCAAATCCCTCTCACTTATGGTTAGCATTGAAGATCTAAAGATCTTAAGGTAGACTTAATTACCACTAGACCAAGTCACTTTGCTCGAAAAACAATAGTTTCTGCATCATTGTTATGAAGATTTTTATTGAATTAATTTATTCAGATAATACATATGTAGAGAATGTTTTTCGTCTGTTGGAAATGAAGTAGGTACCTATAAAATATGAAAAAAAATCTCTTCAACTACCAGAGAATGTTTTTATTGTAAATTTCTATTGAAAAAAGAAAAAAAACGCAACAATATGATCATGCAAAATCCACTCACCACCTAACCAATGATAACAAAATCATCATTCAAAAACCACTCATTTACTAACAAGTGAAAACCAAATGCATGAAACTGACCCCTTCGTCCTCCATCCACATTCTTGCACTGCCACATATTAGCTATAAATTTCAGTCTTACAAGCTTCTTTCAATTACAACAGACGCTCAACACCAACCGCCACTCAGAATTCAGATATGCTCTTCGGCACTTTCTTCTTCTCTTTGTTTCTCTCTTATGAGTCAGAAAATCTCAACACCCCAAACTCAATCAACCAAACTGACCCACAATCCATGTTAGACATGATAAAAGATGTCTTTTTTTTTTTAAGCCTTTATGCCTTGTAGTTTTATCCGCATGAGAAAGACGTCTTATCAAGTATCTATGATAAGAATTGCAACAGCATATGATCTTTGCAGGTAAATTCCAAGCATATGATAGATGCCTGTTGGGAATCGCAAGTGCATTGGAAACACCATATTGGCAAGCATTTGATGCAAAGCAATATCATATGCTTGGAATATATCTCAAAGATCATGGTTGGTGTTATCAATGTGTGCAGTTTGTCTTATTCCATTATTCGTCTTTGCGCCGAACATTCTCAAGGGTTTAGGCCAGGCACCAGAGATTGCAGATGTGGCACTGAGTGTGTCTATGATTAATTCCCATACTGTTCTCATTCTATTGTACCTTTTACATTTCAAATGTTCCTGCATGCTCAGAGTAAGAACAAGATCATTTCGTAGTTGGCAGCACTAAAACTTGCAATTCACATTTCCTTGTCTTGGTTGCTCACACAGAATTATGTTTGGACTCCCAAAAACAATAACAGTTTTGGCATGCTGGCATCTGATTATTGGTTGGTTTTTATATGTTACATGAGGAGTTTGCCCTGACACTTGGAAGGGTCTTTGTGCTGTTGGCTTTTAAGGATCTTTGGGATGTTTTCAAGCTTTCCTTGTCATCTAGTGTAAACCTTGGTGTTGAGCCCTGGTACAACATAATGCTGATTCTTTTGGCAGGCCACCTAAAAAATGCAGAGGTTGCTATTGATGATCTAGTCATTTGCCTTACCATCAACGGATGGGAAATGATGATTTCTCTGGGCCTATTTTCTGTAGCAAGTGTTCGAGTGTCAAATGAACTTGGAAGAGAGAGTGCAAAAGCCGCAAAGTTCTCAATTTTGATGATAGTTCTTCAATCCTATTATATCTATAAATAGGATTTATTGTTTTGTACATAAAAGTGAAAGAGAAAGAGGTGAGTAACTCTTGAGTGGCACCAATGGGAGTGTAATATTTGTCATCGTAACACGTTGCTTAACATGAATTTTCTACTTGTTTTAACTTACTTAACATTAAATTGTGTTTCTTTCATCTTACTTCAGGTGTCCGACCTCTACCAATTCCTGCAAATTATCAAGAAAAAAAGAAAGATTTTATTCGGAGTACTTTAATAGCAAAGAATGATGTTAGTGCCTTTAGCATTTTGCTTTGCAACAAGGGAAAATGAAAGTGACGCTGCAACTAGAAAAAGTAGAGAACGGCACCGACGACTCTTTGTTGTCTTTAAGAACGAACTTGCCAACAAGAATGCAAAATTTTTAAGATTGAACTTGCTAAAGGAGTCTCACAGCACTCACTGAATGAGATAAGATGCAACTCCAAACTGGAAGAAAATTTTCATGCGCCTTTGTTGATAGATAGATACACATACACACTTCTTATGCCACAGTTGAGTCAAACTGCAAGTGCTCACAAACAACTGTACCATGTTTCGTAAATATGATCGATCATTAATACATCGTTCTTAATAAATGAATTATTTTTTTATCAGCGGAAAATTTTTATTTATGAAGCTATCAAAATAGTGACTTAGAGCACTAGCAAAAATCTAAACTACTAAGGACTGTTTAGTTCATAAAATTTACTAAAAATTCTCTAAATTTAGAAAATAAAAATAAAAAAGTAAAGAAATTATTCAAAACCTCGTCTTATTTTCTATGAAAAACAAGAGTCTCTATGAATTAAATTTTCAATTTTTAAAAAATAATAAAAACATGAAAAATAGAAAAAAAAAAGTTATTTTCCAAACTACCCCTAATTAAGAGGATCTTCAATACTCCCTCTATTTTAAAGAGTCAAAATATATTATTTAATTTAAATTTTGTCTATTATTTATTTAAAAATTTAAATTCAATTTATTTTTCATCTCATTTATTAAAATTTTATTGTTACAAAAAAAAATATAAAGAGTCATTATTTCTCTCTCTCCATTATTGGCCTGAAGGAGGGTCAATCTGTTATCAAGGAGGGAAGTAGGTGTAGTGGAGACTGAGGGTCAGATTAAGGCTCTGGGAGAACCAAGGCTCATGGATAACGACATTCCTTTCGTCACTACCCCTATAAACGACGATGCCACTAACTAAATGTTTGATGACTTATCTTGGAAGGCGTTGGATGAGCTGAATTCAAAGCCTTTTCAATGTAGGAGATTTGGAATACATTCTTGCCATCCCTTCCAGTAAACGTAGGCTTAGTGATTCATGGTATTAGTGTAGGGAAGAGAAGATTTTTTTTTTTCAGTTTGAAGATTCTAAAAAATGTTGATGAAGGGTGGTAAACAATAACTGTTAGATATACAAGTAAGAACGGAGAGAAATTCACATTAGAGAATTATGATGTAAGTGAAGAGCTTATAAGTGATATGAACTCATAACCTAATGCTTTAATGTTTTAGATAAAGATGTGATGTCAAACTTACTTATATGTTTTTTTATTAGGCCTAGACGCGCTACAATTTTCCTTGAGACTTCTTGGGTTCAACAAGTGGTATAAGAGCTGATGGTTTTGCTAGGACAAGGACGAGTACGGTAGATTTGGTGTTAGAGTGGTTAATATATGCTAAATCTACATATTGAATCAATCAATTATTTCTACCATTTTTACCCTATGTGTGCTTAATTGTTAGTAAATTTATACACTTTTCATGTGTTGTATAGGGTGAGTGAGAATGCATGGGTGTGGAAGAAAAGTGATGAAAAATGCATGACAAAGGAGTTAGAATGATAGGATGAAGTGGAAGAAAATGTTTGATCAAAACTGACCATGACCAGTGCCACACCTGGAGCAATGACCATGGAACACGAAGCCTTAAGCGCCACACCCATCACCACGGTCACCACTATGACTATGGTGAGCTATTGTTTTGCACCACGGTCACCACCATTACCATGGTGAGCTACTGCTTTGCGACATGATGGTGGTGGTGGAAGAAAATGGGAGGCCACAACTGTGGCCAACCAAAAGACAAAAAAGAAAAGAAAGCGTGATGTGGCAAGTGCAAGTGTGTGGGAACTAAGTGTACATTAAGAGCAATTTTGTAAGATATTTTGTAAGAGTTATTGGAGAGAGAAAAATAATGACTCTATATTTTTTTATATAACAATAAAATATTAATAAATAGGATGAAAAAAGTAAACCGGGTTTAAATTTCTAAATAAATAATAGGCATAATTTGAATTAAATAATATATTTTAACTCATAAAAAATAGAAAAAGTATTGGAGATGCTCTAAGTTTTTGCGCCGAACATGGCTATAACACAACGGAGGAGAAAAAACCTGCAAAATTATATCAAAATTTCATGAACAAAAGCATCGGAACAACTCAAAAGATCGTGCCCAACAAATAGAAAAAAAAAAACTCTCTCTACATCTCATCCAATAAGCAACAAAATAAACACATTTCTCATTCAATTAAAAGAACTAATAACTAAATTATTATTTTCAGTTAATGGCTCATGGGGAATAAACATCATATAATTTACTAATTTTTTTCTCAACTAAAACAAACTCAAGGAAGTCCATAAAAAAAAAAGAACCTCAAACCATGAATTTTGCATAAGTTGTAACTAATCACTAACAGCCCGTTTGGATGATGGTAACTCATGTTATGGTACGGTATTTTTAATGCACCTCTGCGTTTGTATAGAATTGTGCACATATGGAACGGTAAGTCATGGTTTTCGGTTGGTTCTAAAAAAAGAATATGTGTTATTTTTTAAACCAAATCGGGGTGTTTCCGTTGTTCATATTTTATTTTTCATTTTTTGCACCCACCCAGAGCTCTCCACTGTTACTTCGTGAGCCTTTCTTCTTCTTTATATTTTCTTTTCTTATTAAAGCACCTAACCTCTAGTCAGCATTGTTACTCCCAAACTAAGCACAACAAAAATTAATATGCACCGAATATTTAAAAACAAACACAACTAATGTCAAGATAGGGAGTAATCTCCACACTAGTAGTGCCCCTCAGAAATAACAAAACCACATCATCACAGATAAATCACATCAATTGCTAAAAGTATTTAGAATGAAGTGTTTACACTCAAATCAATCAATAATAGAACTTTCTATGGCTTGATAATTAGTCCAATCTCCACCAAATATAAAATACGAATTAAAATACCAATTAAGGACTTTTACTGGGCTTGTATCGGGATGGGTTAAACAAAGCAAGTCAAGAG
>CAODLS015086814.1:0-19101 GCA_948243855.1 Flueggea neowawraea
TTTCTATTTACAATTTTATAATGTTTAGTACTCTGTTAATTTTTTTTATTAATCTTAATGTGGTGTTAACAACATTAATCTTTTAATCCTACTTTTTTCTGTATTAAAAACTAAACTAATCAAGTACAAACATGGTTGATTTCCACTATGTTCATGTAAACTCTTTCTATTTTTTTTCCAGATTCTCGGTTGATGGTACTCCAATTAGACAATTCAAGAACTTAGAGAGAATCGGAGTTTCATTTCCAAAGAACCAACCAATGAGGCTATACTCAAGTCTCTGGGATGCCGACGATTGGGCAACAAGAGGTGGTCTGGTCAAGACAGACTGGTCACAAGCTCCATTCACTGCCTCCTACAGGAACTTCTTTGCCGATGCCTGTGTTTTGTCTTCTGGGAAGCCACTTTGCGGTTCTAGAAATGCTTGGTTGGGTCAACATTTGAGTGCCGTGAGCCAGCAAAGGCTTAAGTGGGTTCAGACCAATTTCATGATTTACAATTACTGCACTGACACTAAACGGTTCCCACAAGGTTTCCCTCCAGAATGTGCAATAAACAATGCTCTCTAAATTGGATAATTATAAGCTTATGTTATTACAAGTATATGTGCAAAATTATTTCATGTATTTTGCTTTTGTTAGATCTTTGAAAAAAAAAATGCTAGGACATGTATGGTTTGTGGTATGTATAATTCGTGTATGCTTGTATAATATTGTACATGTCAAAAAATTAAAAAAAAAAAGAATTTTGTCAAGAATCTCGTCAAATGCCTACAAGTTTTTTGCCTTTTAAAAAAAATTGGATATGTTCATCTTAGTTATTTATCTTTTCGTTTTGATTGCTTGAAGAATGAAAAATGAGATGGTAGGGATAGACTTATAGCTCGTAAGTACTAGCATTGTCTTGTCTTGTATATTAAAAAATTGAGAGTTCGATTTTCGATTGGAACAAATAAAACTATTTAAAAAGAAAAAGACGAATGAGATATCCTTAAGAAAAAAAAAGTGTTCAAATATGCTATACATTGAAAACTGTATAAAAAAACAAATTATTGATTTAGTGGTTAACATGTTGGTCTTAAATGGACTATTAAAAAGTTAGATGTTCAAAATAATTTAGTGGTTAACATGTTGATCTTAAATGGACCGTTAAAAAGTTAGATGTTCAAATTTTAGAGAAAACATTTGTTTGGAAAGGGAAATCATTACCTCATAATTTTTGAAATGGCCATCCATTCTTTATTAAAAAAGGACTGGTAACTGATAGGGGACCAATTCGTAGTGCTTTCAGAAAACAGGGATGTTGAAGATAATTTAACTGAATCTCATGACTTATGAGGTAATTTTCCTTTAATTTATATTTGAACAGAACAGTGGTACTGGGAAATGAAATGCCACGTCAACTGCATCGTCCCCTGTTTTAAAACGCCCGTTTTGTAGGACGCCATTCTTAAAACCTCGCACTAAAACCCTCCATGAGGCACAGTCAATCTGGGACTGAGGGAGAGAAACATTCAAACCATACAAGCTAAACAGACTCAGTCGCTCAGAGATGTTTCAAAGCAGAGTGCTGTCCTCCATCTTGAAGAGGAATAAAGGAGCTCTCACTTCTGTAATTTGCAATCTCAGAGGCAAAACGACGTCTATTCAACCGAGCACCACAGCAGCAGAACCATCACGATCCTTCTCCCACATCTTTAGATCACTCCATAACGGCGGCAAGGTAATGTAACAATCCCATCAAGTTTTGAGCTTTTTAAAAAAATTTTCTCTTACGCTTGGCTTCTGAGTTGATTTTTACTGGAGTTACCGTTTTGGGATTTTTTTTATTGGGTTGATGACTTATCAATTCCTGATTATGTCATATAAGTGAAATTAGAATTCGATAATTTAGTTGATATTGATGCTTAGTGTGATGAACAGTATTAGGAATCCGGAAGTTGTGGCTTTTGAACTTTAATTCAAGCTAAATGTTCAACATTGTGTTTGAATTTGATAAAGACATATTTAGAATTTCGTAAGATTAGTCTATTTTTGGTTCATTTTTTATATTAAATTGTTGAAGTCATTTCCTTACTCTCGAGTCTTGACTGTAATAACTTATTTAATTGCGTTGGAGAACAGTAGTGCTATTATGTTGGACCAATTTTTTAAGTGGAAGCAGGAATTAGATCGATCCTCTTTCAATGGTTATAATGCAAAGTTGGTCGATATAGTATTCAAAGGGTGGAGAGATGGTTTAATTTTGGTTTTATGGCCACTGCAATGTTAAACTGTGTTGTTTTTCTTATGGTATGTAAATGATACAATGCCGCAGTTCATCTGGTTGCATCAGTTCTATTGCTTGAAAGTAAAGTTTGTGTGATATAGGGCAATTATGCGCCTTCTATGAGGAATGTGACCGCTGCAGCATCTGTGGGCACGGAAAGTAAAGAGGGATTAAAGATGCTTGTTAATGGAGGATCCCATGCTCAGAAAATGGTCGGTATATGGCTTTTTGGTTCTGCTGCATGGGTTTTTAGCATGGTGATACTTGGTGGTGTTACACGGCTAACTCGTTCTGGTCTTTCAATGGCTGACTGGAAATTCACTGGACAACTCCCTCCTCTTTCAGATGAAGACTGGGTTAAGGAGTTTGAAAAATATCAGCAGTCACCTGAGTATAATCGGTAAGTGCAAGTTTATCGGTTATTATGGTACTAACTAGCTAACAAGGCATTTTGGAATGCTTTTTGATTGTCTGATTATGGTAGTGTGTGAATTGCTGAAAATATTTTTATTTTGAGTAGCTACAACTTATGCATTCCAAATATCGATGCTTTAGGAGTTCTTAAAGGCAAATTGTAGTGGCTAATAAACTCCAGGATTTCTCCACAATGCGACTTGACTTTTTTTCTTCTTTGTTGAGAATCATAATTGATGATTTATGCTTGGTTATATATTTGTTATGGTTAACATTTATTATTCAACTTGATTTCAATAGGCATATGTTTTGTTGTGGGCAACTTTGTTTTCCGACTTTATTTAATAGTGGATATATAGTGTTGAAACTTGTTTAAGTTAATATTTCTGATGTTATGCAGTGTAAACAAAGGAATGAAAATTGAAGACTTCAAATTTATCTATTGGATGGAATATGCACATCGTATGTGGGGAAGGGCACTGGGTATCATGTTTGCTCTGCCATTTTCATATTTTCTACGGAAGGGATATATAACCCTGCCGCTTGGATTAAGACTATCTGTTCTTTTTGGCCTTGGTGCCGGACAGGGTCTAATTGGCTGGTGGATGGTTAAGAGTGGTCTGGAGGTCAGAAAGTTTCTGTCATTCTTCCTTACACAAAAATGTGATCTGCATTCTGAAACTCATAAGGTTTCTTTCTTTAGGATCCTGCATCTGAATATGCTCAGCCACGAGTAAGCCCTTACCGTCTTGCTGCTCATCTTACTTCAGCTTTTGTCATTTACAGTGGCCTGTTCTGGACTGCGTGCTCTGTTGTGATGCCTGAACCACCTGCGGAATCAATCGCTTGGGTTCAGGGAGCATCAAAAGTAAAGAGACTGGCAATTCCTGTAAGCATCATTGTTGGCATTACTGCCATTTCAGGAGCTTTTGTTGCTGGAAACGATGCTGTATGTACCTATTTTAGTTTTCCTGCTTCTCTTTCGAATTGACATGTTTCAGTCCCACATATAATGTGCTTGAGAACAAAGCATGGTATATCGTTGTAACAAATGTTTTGATTTAGATTTTGGAATAATGCAGGGGCATGCACATAACACGTTTCCGAAGATGGGTGATACTTGGATTCCTGATAATATCTCTGAAATGAAGCCACTGATTCGAAACTTTTTTGAGAATACATCTACAGTGCAGGTAATTTTACTGTCCCCTTGGTGGCTTAAACCTGGTTCGTTGTGATACACAAAGGCACAAAGGAGAAGGGAATAGAAAAATGAAATGGATTGGAAAAAAACCAATGAGTAATTAATTTTGCCTGAAAATATAGTTGCGAATAAGCATGAAAGGTGGTTAAAATGGGAAATTACGTTTATTTTTCTACACTTGTCTACTTAAATATATGTATCTTCCATAGAAGTTTTATTGCATTGTGCATATAGCTACTGTTGCTTTCACTATGTAATACAAGTCTTGGTAGTTAAAAAAAGTCAGGGCATTGCAATTGTGTGGATTGAAAAATAATACAGCATGTTTAATTAATTCATTTTCCAAGCAGTCTTTCCTTTTCCCAGTTTAATTATATAAGATGTCCTCATTACGAGCACTGTTTACCTTTTGAACTTGTAGCTTGACCACCGTATCCTTGCAACAACAACATTAGCTTCACTTGGTGCTCTTTGGTGGTTCACCAGAAAGTTGGACATACATCCAGCAGTGCGATCTTTGATTGGAAGCACGCTTGGCATGGCTGGTCTTCAGGTACATATGAATCACTCCTTTAGCCATAAATGCTTCTTTCACTGAATAATTATTCTCTTCAGTCGTCGAATTCATAACTATTATTCTCAGGTCACTTTGGGGATATCAACCCTTTTATCGTATGTGCCTGTGTCTCTTGGCACTGCGCATCAAGCTGGTGCTTTAACACTTCTGACTCTAATGATTCTGCTCAACCACACTGTGCGGAAACCGTCGATGTCGCTTCTAAAATCACTGCCTCAAGTTGCAAAGACGGCTTGACCAACTCAGAATTTTGCTTGGAGGATTCAGTTAGTTTTTCTGCGGATTTATTTATCTATGCATGATTATTTTTCCTAGCAAACAGAGATTAAATTTCTGGTTTAGTTGTCCACCTAAGTTGCAAACAACATTTTTGTGTATACTAAGCAATTTAAGAACATTTTAGAGATTTCAAGAACAGAGTTCTATTTGAATAATTGCGACAAGAGAAGTATATGCTATGTATGAGTGTGACGTTTGTTGATGAATCAAATGTATTGTCAACTCTTGCTATGTTTTTTTTTGTAAATATTGCTTTTCTAAACAAAACTTCATAATTTTAGGATAAAATTAATTATCTTATAATAAGAATAAGAAGGATAAAATATGGGTTCTAGAATAACTCATAAGAGAATTCGGATTTTAAGCATTTAAACCTCAGCTCACAAAATACGTCAATAAATAGACTAAATTTGAGTGTAAATATATAATTCGTTATCAAAGGAGATGGATTGAAGCATACCAACAATCCTAGTCCCAAAACTATTTTTGACACCCTTTTATACTTGATGCGGTGATGATTCTACATGTTTACAAATAGTGCTTTGCATGTAACCTTGAGACTCAAACACAGCTGTAACAAAATGCTAAACTCTCAACTTCATACTGTTTTATAACAATTTTTAATTTATTAGCCAAAATAGAAGTCAACTCATACAACTATTAATGCTAACACCCCTTTCCTGGTAGGTAAATTTACTAAATCACACCAGTATATAGTTATTTTTTATATTTACCCATTTTAAAATTTTTATTTCATAATTTAAACTCGAGATTTTTAGTTGAAAAAAAGAAGAGTCAATGTTTACTATAACATTGCGATGGTCTCATCATTAAGTGTTAGTTCAATGGTTAATATGCTTGTTCTATTCAATTTTCAGTGAATTGTTGATTTAGCGGTCACTATGCTCTAATAAATTTTAACTATTGAATCAAATCGTTCTCTTGATTTGTCAAAAAAAAAAAAAAGAAATACCAACCCAAAACAAATGTATAGGCATGTGTACTCCGGAAGTTGGTGACATTACAGAGTAATCATTGACAAGAGAAATGTTTCTTTAAGTTCTTAGTCAAACATCATATGGACATACTCTGAATAAACATCTGAAGGGGAAGGTAACACTTACAAGCTGCTACTCCTGATCATGGAAGACCATAACATTTGGGCCACAACAACTTCTTGTTAACAGCTCACTTTAGTCACCAAAAAAATATATCAACAGTTGAATTTATTCTCTTTGACCTTTTCTTCAAAGCATACGAACTCCTATATAAATGTTACAAAAACTCCGACCCAATTCGTCGAAATCAATCTTCTCATTCTCCTGAAATTCTCTGCTGCATACCCAGCAAACAATGGCTAATTTTTCCAGGAGGTATGCTGTGATTTTCTGGATCATCATCAACTTCTCCATGGCGGTCTTTGCCGGTAATTTCTACAGAGATTTCCATGTGACATGGGGAAGTCATCATTGTTCCATAACAAACGGTGGCAATGCTCTGAGTCTCACTCTTGACAAAGCTTCAGGTTCAGGTTTTCAATCCCAGAATGAGTATTTATTTGGCCAGATTGATATGCAAATAAAACTTGTTCCTCGCAATTCTGCTGGCACTGTCACTGCCTATTATGTAAGTATATCATTTCACATTTGCTAATTGTATTTTTTGGTAATTTTACATTTTTTGTGTTGTTGTCATTCAATTTTAATTTCATTTACAAATTAAAATTTTAATGTGCATGTTAGTTTTGGGTGGACTACTTGCCAAAAAATCAAGATTCAAATCTTACAGAAGACATGTATTAGAGTAGAAAAAATTGTTAATGCTGTAATTTGTGCGGTTTTAACTATATTTAAATTTCACGATTAATTAACAGTGTTGTCTATTGACTAATTCATAAACAAAATCGAAGTTTAATAAGAAACCAAAAACTAAATAAAGTTTTGTGTTATGCAGTTATCATCACTAGGGCCATAGCACGATGAAATAGACTTTGAATTCTTGGGGAACTTAACGGGTGAGCCATACATTCTTCACACAAATGTGTTCAGCCAAGGCAAAGGCAACAGAGAGCAGAAATTTTATCTTTGGTTCGACCCCACTGCTGATTTTCACACCTATTCCATCCTCTGGAACCCTCAACACATAGTGTAAGTTTTGTTTGGATAAGAAAATTTAACATTTTTGGATCAAATAGCTTTAGCTGAGAAGGTTAAATAAGTGTTAGAAATATTTTAGAGACAGTTAGGGTCAGGCATGAGCCTTCCATTTAGCCCATGAATTGGTTTGGCCCTACCCAGTCCAGAATAATTAATTATAAATATTTATTTTAAATAATCATATAATTGTAGAAACTTTATAAAATATATTCTATGATTATTGATATCATTAAAAATAATCATAAAAAAAAAGAGAAACAAGTTTTTACGTTAAAACTATTCAGTATATATTAATAAAAAGTATCTAGATTTTATCATACTTAGTTTTCTATTAATCTTAACTAGTTAATAATACATAATAGAAGTATGAATAGTGCAATTTATTAATTACCAGTGTCAACAACTTTGGACAGTGGCAATAATGTCTATTATATATTGATATTCTTTCCAATACATGAACACGTTTTGATTTTATCCCGAAAATACCATTGTTAATGCATTTATGCATTTGGAATTCATATTTTCACCATTTGCCTCTGTAAAGTAATAATTAGAAATTGTCAAATTAATTTATTAAATGATTTTTTAAATGAAGAATGTTTTAAAAATTTCTTTTAGAAAAAAATTGTGTGGCCCATGGGCCACCCTGGCTCGGCCCTAGTTCTTCCCTAGGGTTGGACTTGGCAGAGGCTTTGGTCCATCAATCGGGCCAAGTCTAGCCCGGACCCACACATATGGGCCAAAATTGCAAGGGTGGACCTGGCTTGAGCTCGATTCGGTCTGGCCCACGCCTTGCCCCTACTTGGGAATCAAATCCGTGACTTCTTAGTGTTAGAATTGACTCAAATACCAATGAACTATAAGTACATTGACAAGTCTAAGAATTTGTAATTAAAAAAATGATTGGACAATAATCAGGATTTTAACCGATATATTTATTAAAAGGCAAACTGATTACACATATACCTTGTTTTTAAAAGTCTTGCAACCCTACGTTTAGATAATTATTATCATGTATGACAATTCCATTTAGATTACACATTTCTCAATTTAAAGAGATAAAAAAGGCTCTTAATTATAAAAAAATGTTAGAAATCAAATTATCCAACTAAAATTATTAAAATATCACCTAACTACAACTATGAAAGGAAATAGAAACCTAATCATAATAATAAAATTACACACGACAAATATTACTTTGATACTAAGACAATATTTAATTTAAATGGTTAATGGATATTTATGATGCCATGATATAAGATTTAGTAACTAAAATAATATAAAACATACTTATATAACCGTAATATTTAAATAATATTAACACGAAAGAGAGCGATTATAAGGAATAAGATATAACTAATTATATAATCTCTGAGAAGAAGGGAAACTAGTTTCTAGACAAAGATACATATGTAAATAATTTGTCTAAAATAGAAAGAGGTTTAAAGATTGCTACATTTGCACTTTTTTATTTTTTTTACAATATTTGGATTCCTGGCGTAATTTCTACAATATTTGCAATCTTCAAAAGCTGATAGAACAAACCCTTTATAGTGACAAGCCGGCCGCCGGCAATGTGTGACTCGGGGCCTACGGCATGCTTTAAACAATACTTATTTTGACCAGTTTTAACAAATCCATGTGCTTGTAGTTTAGATTGGGGTATATTGTAATTTTGGTAAATAATTCCATTTAGTAAAACAATAAATAATATTAAAATTGATTGGGCAGACTTATTTTCAACTAAATATCATTATATTTCATCGTAATTAAATTATTCTATTACTCGCATTTAATCCCTAAGATAATTAATAATAAACGAAATCTAGCTATGGGTATGTGACATTAAAGATTCGAACTCATGACGTTAGGTTCTACAACTTATACATCTAACTATTTGAATTAGTCTAAAGTGACACCAATTCATTTAATTAAGGGGCTAAATAAAAAGTGTTTTAACAATTTAATATCGGAAATATTAATTAATTTTAGGAATATTTGTTAGATTTTGGTGATAGTTCAAAACTCATGTATGTACCAGGTTTTGAATATATAATGAAGCTTGTTAATACTGATCTATGGTATATATTTATGGTGTAAACACAGATTCTATGTGGATGGAATTCCAATTAGAGAATTCAAGAACTTGGAAATAATAGGAGTTCCATTCCCCAGGAACCAACCAATGAGGATATACTCTAGTTTATGGAACGCCGATGATTGGGCAACAAGAGGTGGACTTGTCAAAATAGATTGGACAGAAGCACCCTTCATTGCCTCTTACAGGAACTTCAATGCCAATGCATGTGTTCATAATGCCGATGGAGCTTCATATTGCGACCCAAATCTCAATTCATGGATGTATAAAGGTCTTGATGTTGGTTCTCAAGGTCAGATGAAATGGGTTCGAGATAATTACATGATCTATGACTATTGCAAAGACACCAAGAGATTCCCAAATGGCTTTCCTCGTGAATGCTATGTCCCCAACTTTTAGATGAAAGCGTGGACAGAAGAATTTCAAAGCTATACAATTTTCATGTTCGTTTGCTAAATATTTTTGTTTTTTTTTTCAATAAGTCGTTCTATTTGTTTCCATCGGGAATCATAATTTTAATGTTTTGTTGTCAATAAAATTTGTTCTTAACAATTCAGTTTTGTGTCTAGCTAGTGTCTCCTAATTGACACCAAGAGATTGTTATTTGTCGATATGATTTAATGTGGAACAAGGATTTTCTTCTCATGAGTGATTTTTTCGTTTCACATCTTTTTTCTCCGTTCAATTGCTCCAAGAAAACTTTGAAAAAAGAAAAACTTCATTACATTAATTGGCTTTTGACAAGAATCGAATTTACAATATCTTAATACTAATAACAACTTCAGTACCAATAGATTTATTAATTATGATTCCATTGAATTCTATAACATATATTATTATATATGTTATGATAATATATGTTATGATTTTAATTGAATACTATTTGAATTTTTTTGAATATGTTATGGTGAAAAAGAGGCTACGATGAAGGAGAGGAGATGGTGAAGAAGAGCAGCTTGAATGTCAACTTACTCTTTAGGGTTTTATTTTTATCCAGTTTCCTAAATACCCTTGCTTTTTTTTTATTATTAATATCCCCAGAATACCCTTATGAGCACACACTTTTGTGCTAAGAACTTGGGCTAACACTGTTAAAAAAAAAAAAGAACTTGGCTGACGAGTTTTTCCCATTCTCTAAATATGCCGACATGATTTACTTAGTCATTCGGGTCTGTCACCGAAACTTCTAGTTCTCTATTACTGAATTCCTTAACTGTAACATTAAAATTCAACCATAATGCTCGTGCCATATTCCCTTATTTAGGAAACAAGATTCAATTAATAATGTAAATATTTTCTTCAATTACTCAATCATCCCTCTATCATAGGATCTAATTTATGTTCCCAATAATATTTAATTGGTTCTCACGTCTATAAACCAACTAAAACAAGCCCTTTTTGTAGATTAACTCCTCCAAAAAAATAAATATTTGCCCTAAGAAAAGTGATGTTTGGGAATGGCAGAGAATAATGAACAAGTGGGTAAGATTTCATTCAATGAAAGAAGACGTAATTGTGACAATATGTTTAATCCATCAAATCTGAGAGTGTTAGCCCTAGATGCCAACATTGTCTCTTTAAGGTACCTCGGTGCTTTACTCCATAAGTGTGGCTACAAAGGTTTGTTAATAATTACTCTCTTTTATCTTTCATAATTTTTGTGGGTTTATGTCAAGTTAGGGCATAACTTCAAAGATACCAAGAACAGCTGTTTAGAATGAATTCTTTTGGAGATGTTCCTGGTAGAAAATTACTATCCAACTTTTGTTTAGTCATTCTTGTTATATTGACATGGAGAATGAAAATATAATAATATATTCCTTATTTTTGTTTTATAATTATTTTGAAGGTTAGGGCATTGTTGTTGTATGTATTTCGTGATTTTATGTGGGTGAATATATATGATAATAGATCGCTGTTTATTTTGATGATAATTATTTGCATATTAATCGGAAGATTTGAAAAATGGGCAAATGTATGGATAGTATTTTCACAAATTAAAATTAAATTATATTTTATGTATGTGTATTTTGTCTTTAAATTGCTCTTATCAATTGTTATTGCATGCACTACACTCCAGGCATCAAATTAAGTATTTCTTCAATCAGATATAGTGTAATTAACAAAACAAAATTAATTGATGATAGAACCTACACTTCTAGTTATATTGAAACCATGTTGGAATTAAATATGAATCCATGATTAATGGTTGAATTAATCTCAGATTAGGCTTATAAATTTAACTAGAGCCACACTGAATGCAATTTCATGCTGCAATTAACTAATAGAGTAATTTTAACTTGATTTCACATATACATTAAGCCATCACCGATTACTGCATAATTACAGAACTATCTAAATAAAAAAAGATCAAACTTTATCGAATATGTTTAGAGATATTCTTTTTCATTTCGTAACACATCCGAATTAATCCAGATTCATGCTCTTTTAATTAAATTCAATTACATGTTGCAGTTAGCGAATAGAGCAGCTTTAACTTAATTTTACATAGCACATAAGTTTATGAAATTATTGATCAATGCATAATTGTATATAATTTAAATGGTTTTTGTTTGCTTGTAGTGACTTCAACAACCGTGGCAGCTGAAGCGCTGAACATTCTAAGAGAGAACAGAAATAAATATGACATTGCAATTACTGATGTTGTCAGAGACGACATGGATGGTTTTAAGTTGCTGGAAATCATAGGCCTTGAAATGGACTTACCTGTAATAAGTAAGAATCAAAATTCCCTCATCGTTATTGGTTTCTCATTCTATGTTCTTTCAGGAAATGCGGCTATAACCAAATCACAAATCCCATCTAACTGCTTAAACTTTTAGGTGAATCGATCCAAAATGTTTTTTGCAATTTCATTATACATTATGGCAATGATTATATTAATTGTTGTAAGTGCAGTGGTTTCTGCAGAGGACAGTGCCAGCAGCATAATCAAAGGCATTAGGCATGGAGCAAGAGACTACCTTTTAAAACCTGTCAGGATTCAGGAAATCAAGAATATATGGCAACATGTTGTCAGGAAGACCCTGTTTGATTCTTCTGACAAATCAAGCATTACGAAAGAAATAATCTTGCAACCAGAACAAATGTCTTCGAAAAAACACAAGATTAAGCCTTATGATGAAGAAGAACAAATTGACGAGCAATCTAACAACAATGGTTCTTCTGGGGTTAAGAAACCTAGACTGACATGGTATCCTGAACTTCATGTTAGATTTCTTAAAGCCATCCATATAATAGAGGCACATGGAGAGAGTATGTAATTTTGCAGCCTTGATAATGCTTGTCTGTAGAACTCCATGAATCTGTTAAATCATTCTTATTTGATTTGATTCTCTATCATGTTCATATATAGGGGTGCATCCAAAGCGAATTCGTGAAGTAATGAATGTGGAAGGCTTAAGCAGAGAAAACATTGCCAGTCATCTTCAGGTCAGTAACAGAATTACTGATTTTGATGTACTGAAATTTGCATTAGACAACAAGTCGTGCAAATCTATCAGTTGAGTGGAAATTTATTTTTGATCTCTTCATTTCAATCATTTCTCTGTATTTGCATGATAGAAATACAGAAACATTTTAAGGAAGCAGAAGATTAGAATGCAAGACCAAGAAGAAGAACTCAGAATTGATCTAAACTGGCGCGGAGAAAATTCGCCTATGAAGAACATCGGTAGTGGCAATATTGCTGATGATCATGCAAGATCCTCCCAAAAATCAAGTAATTCTTTCGTCAATACCAAACAAGTTTTTCTCAAACAAACTCAACAAAATGTTGTGCAGCAAAATGTGCCATCTCCAAGCATGGTTTTTCAGCAAGGAATGCTAAACCACATGCCTGCAATTCCTGCTCTGAATGTGTTGAATATGGCTAGTAATTATATTCCTGCACCAGAATTTAAGGGGTTGAACTATGCAACGGCTTGTTCAACATGGAAATTATCTAATGACTACATTCAAATGCCATCACAATATTCCAGTTTTGAACCCGGCTCGAGCAGCATGTCACCATTTTTATTCCCCCCTGCTGCTTCTTTGAATACACCTACTCATCAGGGGATGCTTGGACATTCTGCAACTCCAGTGACTTCTTTGCTATCTTCAATTATTGGACTCGGTAGAGATTTTCTCTTTATTCATGTCATTTGATCTTTGATCATGAAATTCGACAAATTGTAACTTGTTTTTCTTTGGTTATTTATGTTCCCTTAGAGCAACAAGATGTTGCAAGTAATGCAAATTCGCATTGGCGTGGAACTTCAAGCTATACCAGCGAAGTAAATCATGGAACTCATTGCTCAAACAAGTCAGAAAATCAGATACTAATAGACATACCGAAGGAAGAAGAAGCTAAATTATTCATGGATGATGAAATTAGTGAAATGGTCAAGCAGGTAATAACATTTCGTTTCTACTTCAAGCATTATGAACCTCTTTTAGCTTATGTTTCTGTTTCAACTGCATTGTTTAATCTTGTTTCTGCTAGGATTCATTCTAATTCAATGCATTTTTTTCTGTGTTGCAGTTTCACAATGACGGTGTTCCAAGGCTATGATCTAGTGATTGTCCTTCACTCAAAGCAAGAAGAATTTACAGTTGTTATTTTTCTATTCTAATGGTATTTGTTCAGAATTCAGATTTTTTTTTGGTGAGTCATTTTATTTTGCTCCCACCGAGAATCGAACTCTTGACTCTTGGTGCGAAAGTTGACTCCAGTACTAATGAACTACCAGCTTGTTGGTTTGTTTAGAATTCAGATAGCTAGGATTAATTTTTTTTTCATAAAAAATTGTCCAGAACAGCCACAACCTGTGTGACTACTTAGTGCTGCTTCTTTTAGGAAAATTATCATGTGCAAATATCAATAGCTACAACTTCATATATACTTTTTTTTTGGCCCTTTTACATGATACACAAATAGCAACATAGTTGATAAAAAAAAAACTAAAAAATATTCATTTTCAGGATATTAACTGCTTTGTTTCATTTCATTTTGTGCATCAGATTGTACCCTGCAAATGTCATTGCACAATTATGAAAAAAGAGTGCCACTATCGCACTAAAATTATAGCTTTTGAATATTGACTATATGTTTTTTGAATGTTCTGCATAACATTCCGATTAGCGAATCAAGTTGCTCGAAATAGGGTTGTTAATTCTATGTCAGGTTCTCTATATTGAAGTTTCTATTGAACTATTGGAGTTTAATTAAAATTCAATTTTAATTATAAAAAAGATTGCCTTTTGAAATACCAGAACTGGATGTCCTAACTAATCAGAAACAGCTTTAACTTAATTATATGGAACAAACAAGACTACATAAAAACTGATAATACATAACTATCGAAGCTTACAACTTCTCCATCAATACATAACATGAATGCATAACAAAATAAGAGATAGACACAAATATCAGATACATGGAAATGTAAGAAGGAAAGCCAAACATATACCTCCAAATGACTACTTTCGCCACGGCAACTGCTAGAGAAATTAGAGTATCTCTAGTTATTATGAACTGAATTGACAACAAGAACATCAAAATCTAGACATAGGTAACTCTACCTTGATCATTTCTGTAAGTAGAGAATGCATAGCAATTACAAAATAGGCTTCCGGACCAGAACAACCGAATTGATCACATCATTAGTTGGGTGAAAAATGGAGAGCAATTCAAAACCAACCAAGTCATGTTCATCAACAAGAGGATACAGAAATGCTCTGGCTCCTTTAACACTTCTGATCAGCAAAACTGAACCCTGCTTCATATACATCCTGATATGACCAAGAACCTTCGTTTTCTCTTCTTTGCTCATTCCAACCAGTGCAGCTAAGAATATGCACTCATATTCACTTAGCTTCTCCTTCACTTGCATTATATCTTTCGTCATAAACTTCATTCTCCTCTCAAGTTCTGCATCAGAAGCAATAATTTGGCGCACCACGTCGTTTGCAGCTTTGTCAAGATCATAGTTATCGAAGTGAGTGAGCTTCATGTGATGTGTGGCTAATACAATTGAAGCGAGAGGCATTGGACCGGAACCCATGAACGCAACCTTCTTTGGATTCACCACACCATTTTCAGTAAGGATTCTGTTTTCCATGTTAACAAGCTTGGCATAATTCCCGTAGTAGGGAAAGAGATTAAGGTTGTTCAATGGCTGCTGGATTTTGATCAAGAATGTCGCGAATTCAAGCTCTAAAAGGCCTTCAGCTCGGCCGGAAAGTTCAATGAGACTTTCTCTCATTCTCTGCACATCTTCAGGCAATGCATCAATGTCTATGGATGATGGAGGGATGCATAACTTGACGAGGTGTGTGAAGAGGCCATTAATGGTGATGATTTTTTAATTGTGCTTGAGGATGTTGTTTTTTTAAGTTATATGTGCTCGTGTGTTCTGCTCTTCTGGGAAGGCCATGCTATGCTAGCACTATTTATAGTTGCAAGAATTCCATTTCTTTTTTAAACATAAGTTTGTTAGAAATCTATATAATATACTCACAATCTATCTTATGGTCAACAGGTATCAAAAAAGGGGTGATCCATGCTATGGAAACTGATATCCAGAACCAGAAGTCCCTTACTTATGATTATGAGACACAAAACCAATCATTTTATTGATTCGAGTGCTACATTCTGACATGTGAAGTTCTTAGTTTATTGCTTGCTAATTACGGAAAACTCAACTTTATATTTCCTGTTAGAATTATAATGTAAAATAAAAACTAATATGTTTCAGGATTTTGAGATGGGGTTCTTTTCACACATAAGTTGCTCTATATTTTATGGTTAAATACCTTTGACGTTATGCGGATCCTACAAATGGTTTATGTTCACACTTTAGATTCAGAAAAGATTTTGGAGTCAAAGATATGTTGAAAGGCATGAAGCATGCCTGAGGTGCCTAAAATGGTGAGTCACATACAACGGTGTTTAGATTAAATTAAATTAAATTAAATTATTTTCCATAATATCAATTCAGTCACAACCATGGACGTGTGCTTACATTTTGGCAGTCGAACTTGCAGAAAAAAAAAACCAAACTAATCTATATGATTCAATTATTTCGATTTCAAATTTTATTCAACAAAGACCATTGGGTTAAATCTCTCATCCAAGTATAGATTGAGGTCCGTCTCTTAAAAGAGAAGTTATTTGTTCAAAAATTCAAATTTCATTTACATTGGTAATAGTTCAATTTACTAAAAATAATTAATAAGTGTTAGTCTACTGGTTAATATGGAGTATTAGTCTTAAATAAATTGGGTAATGAATTCGATTCTCAAAAAATATAATAGTTATAAAAAAAATTTAATAATGCATTGTAAACAATTATCAAAAAGATCATATTCAATGTTACATGGTAACGTTAGTATGAGACTAGTCTAGTTGGGTTGATATTAATGTAGGTGGTCTTTTTTTTAAAAAAAATATGTATTACACTGGTTAATAGTTATTATTCGGCTTGAGTTTGTGTACGAACGATAATAAAAATTTAAGGTATTTAATCCCTTTGGTTATTGGAACTAATTAAAAAGGTCAAATGCAAATGACAATGGATAAGATATCTCAATACTGTCACTCGTATCCGTAGTTTATATTCTATACTTATATCTTATTTGTATTCATGAGGGTGACAAAAATTATCACCCGTACTTTACTTATATGATATTTGTTTACTTCTAGGATACTCATTTACTCATTGTATAAATTTAATTAATTAATTTAAAAAATAATATATCACCAATTTAAAACAATAGATTACAAAAATACACGAGATAATATAAAATACTATATTCACACAACATTATGTAAAAGTTATAATTTGCAACTGAATTTTTTTAATGAAATAGCAATGTGATAAATTATTACTTGATGAAGAATTTATACAAAAATTATAGTCTAAAATATTATACAAGGATGAGGATGACCAGCTTTTCTAACATTCCCATTGTAACTTTCAAATTATAGCTCTTAGTTTAATTATCTTACTATGGAAAAAATATTATACTAAAATATATATTAGATGTTATATTTGTGACAATAATATAAAAAAAACTTTTAAATTGAATGGCAAAAATAAGAATTGCAAAATTATATACGCTTACAATTACACAATATAGTATGCATTGTTCAATTTCTTAAAATATTTTAAACATATATCTTTTTATTTACTAATAATTTAATTTGTTAGATGAAAAGTTAAGTTGTTTAAGCCAATGAATTGTAATTGGCTTTTTGAACGTTGCTAGGTTAGAAATATAAAACATTTGATATTTATTTATGTGGTTGGCTTATTTTTAAGTTATAATTTATTTTTTTTATCAATACAATTTATATTTTAAATAATTTATCATATATGGTTAACTAAATATATAACTTGTATTTATATGTAGGATCATAATACAAACAAAATATCATGAACATAATTTATAAATTCTATGACTAATTTGTGGCGAAAGTGTAATATCCCATATTTTTTGGTATTATTTTTTTATTATTTTTAGATAATTTGGGATAATTTGAAATTTTATTATGGTGATTGGAGGGTAAATTTTGTGTTTAAGATGTTAATTGGGCGATTAATTAAGGTTAGGAGTGATTTGGAAGTGATTTATTAAGTAAAATTTGGTGGGAAATTGAAAAAACAAATCTGGAAAAATAGGATTGAACGACCGATCGTCTGTCGTTGGTCACCAAACTGCGCGTCATTCATCACTGTTCACCATGTCGTTTCGCGTGTGAATGTCGTCGTCTGCTTGTGCGTGTTGGACAGCCAGTGAAACGACGCATCGTGTGATCCCAGTGAGCGCGCGTTCATGCCAACTAGAAGGCGAGTCGTTACGCGCTGTAGTCCGCGTCCTCCGCATGTTGTTCGCGCGCGTGTCAGCTGCCCAGGGACGAGATGACATGTCATTCTCATTTCATTTCTTCACCAGTGACCAAAACGACGCCGTTTCACCTACAACAAACATTTTAAAACTAGCGCGATCCTCTTCTCTTCTTTCTTCGATTTCTCTCTCATTTTTTACTCAAATTCGACCAAATTTGATTCCTCTTGCTCCTGGAATGTTCCTCTACCTTATTTGAGGTATTTTCATCATTAATTTTTGATTTTTGGCTCCATTTTATGCATTGTTTTTGGCTGGGTTTGTTTTGACCAAAAATGGGGTTGTGAGGAATTTAAGGTTCGGATTTTCATGATTTTTGGATGAAAATGAGTTAGTTTTTGTTGGGTAATGATAGATTAAGGTTGAAAATGCTTGGGAATGCCTTACTTTTTGTGATTGGATGATTTTTGTTAGAAATTGGTTTTTGGTCCGAAAATGGGGTTTGTTTGGACTGTTTCTAGTGGATTTGAGTGGAAATGATGATGGAACTGAGTTTTTGGGACTGTTTAGAGTGAGTTGGAATTATTGCGAACATCGGGTTCTGTCCGGTTCAAGTTTTGTGGCATTTTTGAAAATATTTTTTCCGTCTTAAGGACTTAATTGAAAATTCTGATTTTTCTGAAAAAAATTGGAGGACTGGGTCTGATATTTGACATGAGGGTTAGATTTGTAATTTTAGAAAAATATGGTATAGATTTGTAATTTTTGAAAATGTTGGTAATTTTACAATTTTGATAAAATTGAAGTTTTATTCATAAATTGGGTTATTTGGAGGATTTAATTTTAAATTCTGAAAATTTGGGAATTAATTATTAATTTTTGAGGTCTTATGGACTAAAGTGTAATTTTACATAAATTTTGATTTTTGGTTCGTGAGTGCTACATTTGCATTTCATGCATCTCCGGTATTGCCACAGTCACCGTATTTGATGTGTTTGTAAATATTTGTTTCAGTTCTGTTCCGTTTTCGAGGCGACCAGTCCTTCACTAATGGACCGCGACCGGATTATTAGCTCGGTGTCTAGTGAGTGGACTGCAGCTTCAGACACATAAGCTGTGTCTCTTCAATTTATATGTCTTTGTTGTACTATCACCATAGCATGTAGATTGAAATAATTAAAGGATTGAAAATCTTAAAATTTGGTCTATGTGAGGACTTGTCTATTGTTGAATGGTTTTTGGAAAAAAAAAA
>CAODLS015091211.1:0-18726 GCA_948243855.1 Flueggea neowawraea
AAATGGAGCAAGAGTTGCTGCATTAGCTGTAGGAACTTATAGTTTGACCTTGCGTAGTGGACTTGTTTTACAATTGTTGAATTGTTATTATGTTCCTACTATGAGTAAGAACATTATTTTCGTTTCTTGTTTAGGCAATGATGGATTTCATTTTATTATTAAGAATAATAATATTTTCATCTATCATGGGGACATATTTTATGGTATTGCTACCCTGTCATTTGGTCTCTATATTTTAAACTTGGAACAAAGCAATCACATTTATAACATTAATAAATAAAGGTTAAAATCAAATGATTTAAACCAAACCTACTTCTGGCATTGTGGTTTGGGCCATGCAAGTGAGAAATGCATCTCAAAACTCCATAAAGATGGTTTACTTGACTCATTTGATTTTGAATCATTTGATACATGCGAATCTTGTTTATTAGGCAAAATGACGAAGAGTCCTTTTACACACAAAGGTGAAAGGGCCAATGATCTATTAGGATTAATAGATACTGATGTATGCAAACCTTTTAGTACAAGTGTTAGAGAAGGTTATTTGTACTTCATTACCTTCACTGATGATTTTAGTAGATAAAGATTTGTCTATCTTATGAGACACAAATCTGAATCCTTTCAAAAGTTGAAGGAATTCAAAAGTGAAGTACAAAACTAACTTGGCAAGAATATCAAAGCACTTTGATCTGATAATGGTGGAGAATATTTAAGCCAAGTGTCACGACCCAAAGTCTTGCCATGACCGGCGTACGGGGTGGACCGTCTATGGGAGCCCGACCCATCTCGTACAAGTGTCAGAGTTACAGACAACTAACCATTCATTTGTTGTTAACCAATTTTATTAAGAAAATATAAAACCATTTATTATTAAAAACATATTTCATATATATAATAATAATACTAAATATCGCGTAAGAGTGTAAAACATAATAAACAAATATGGATAAATAGTTATCCCAAAATACAAATCGTGGAATCCCAAACCCAACAGTGTATCAGTGTGGAGCTCTAAACAAAGGAGGAGAGCCTGGCCAAAAATGCGCCAGTCACTAAAATATATAGACGCCTCACTGAGATGCAAATGCTAAATGGGTGCCGACTCCAAGTCAATCTGAAAATGTTACAGGGTGAATAAAACTCAGTGACGAATAACACTCTAGATCGCCTCATACGTGCATCACAAAGTCTGGTTTGAAATCATTCGAAAATACCACATGCAATATATTTATATACGTATACCTATGTATACACTATATGAATAATATTCTTTTAATTTTTTTTAAATTCTTTGCAAACAGAGCAAATAGCATGGAACAGACAGAATACAGAGTATACATGTACAGAGTATATAACAGATGTGGATAGGGACTAGAATAGATAGATAACAGAAGGGGGATGGATCCACCTATCAAATCAAACAGAGCACGTGGTCTGGCTGGACGCACGACTACCATATTACCCTGGTAACTGAGCCTTCTCAGGGCATTGGTATACCAAAGGCTACGTTGCCTCGTAGCTAGGTGTCCCTAATCCAAAATATATACATAAATACATATATGTAGCAGACAACATACATAATAGAAATTGTATACAGAGGTGAGTACATATATATAAATCATATATATATATACACCAGATATTAAACCAAATTCCCATATTAACAATCACATAAGCTGGATTATTAAATAACCAAACCATTATTAAGTCAGATTTCATATGTAAGCCGGACACATAAAAAGCATAATAAATTTCAAAAGACACTACCTATGTGTCTGAAGATGCTATTCTCTCACCTGAGAGTCCAAGCAAAGGTCACCAGTCAATCTCCACTGGTGGGTAGCTGCTCGTTCTGGCAACCACAGGAAGCTGTACAGACATAATCAAACAATTATCAATATGTGGTACTGTGGTAATACCAAATGCATGATATGCAAATGCAAATGTAGACCCTCAAAGTTGCTCAAAATATAATCTGAAAGTGAATCCGTCACTTTCGACCCAAAATTCAAAATCTACGTAAAATTACAGTTTGGTCCCCGACCTGTGTAAAATTGTGTTTTAGTCCTTGAAACCCGACAATTTATGAAATTGTTCCTGGGGTACCTTAGGATTACCAACTCGCATTCAATAAGTCAGAATCTCCAAATTCTATACCGAACTCTCAGAAATTGCAAATTAAGCTTTGACTCGTAAAATTACAAGTCAGTCCCTATAACTCCAATAATCACAATCTATCCCTTAACTCTCTAAAATTTACAACTCTGTATATGGCAAAAATTATTTGCAAAAATGCCCCAATTTTGCTGCGACAAAATAACGCTTTGCTTGATTCCCGATAAAACCAGACCTACATTCTGACTCAATTTCACCCCCTGAACACGAATCTAACATCAGAATTCACAAAGAAACACTGAATCATCCTAAAATCAACAAAACCCGTACCTACACCCATCTTCTTCAATTCATCACTAAATCAGTTGATTCAAAGCTTGAATCACGTTCCTATAAGTCCCTTCTAACCTATTCTAAGATCCTTTAACATGAATTAACTCAGAGCATTAGAAATAAGAACTTATATCGATTTTGGCCCATAATTTGCATGCGTGAATTAATGCATAAAATGGAGTTATAAATGAAGAAAAGATGTTAATCTTATCTCAAAAGTTGTTTAGGAACGTCAGGGGAGCAATTCAGAGGAGTTTAGATGAGTTTGAGAGTGTTTTGAGTGAAAAATGACGCAAAATGTCGGGTTGGATACGTTTTAAGAGCTGCAGGTCAAAATGCACCGTTTTGACATTTTCAAAGGCGGCGTACGTCATATTGGGTTATAACGTACGTTGTGGTGGTGCACGACGTACGTTGTGCCTCACAACGTACGTTGTGATGCATGCAGTAGGCACTGTTTTGAGGAAAACACACCCCGACGTACGTTCTTCCCAGACAACATACGTTGATCATCCTCGCTTCAGATGACGTACGTCATACCTATAGAACATACGTTAAGCTACCTTTCCAGATAACGTACATCTTACTCAACCTACTACGTACGTTGTTCATTCTCCAGTCACATACTCAACATTTCACACTTCCCAACGTGCATCGAGCTTCCCTCGAGGTTCGATAACACCTAATCCTTGACAAATGTGTCCGATTATCTTCAAGATCAATTGGACTCGGTTGAAAATCTACAAGAATCCTAACTGGAACAAAAAGAATGTTACATACTTCCTCCCTCAAAAGAAAATTGTCCCCAAATTTTGAAACAACAAAATCGAATCTAAAATCAACTATAGATTCCCAACAACCCCAAATAAAAAATCTGGGCTAACAGCACCAAACGTAGGCAGTGTATACCCAACACTCAGCCCACGTACCGATATGCAACATGACAATGCAAAGATGCTTATGAAATGCAAAAAATACAAAGATATGAACGAACACACTGACCTAGGAATCAACTGCATTGAACAGGTGCGGATATCTATACCGCATCTCCTCCTCGGCCTCCCAACTGGCCTCCTCAACAGAATGATGCCTCCATATCACTTTTACCGAAGCAATCTCCTTGTTCTACAATCTCTTAACTTGCCGATCAATAATTCTCACAGGATCCTCCTCGTAAGATAAGTCGAATCAGACCTCCATAGACTGAGGTGCTAGAATGTGAGACGGATCAGGAACATACTTCCTCAAAAGTGATATATGGAACACTGGATGAACATAAGTAAACTGAGGCAACAATGCCAACTCAACACGGCCTACGATCTCAAACGGACCAACGTATGTCAGGCTCAACTTGCCCTTCCTTCCAAATCTCATGACACCCTTCATTGGTGACATCTTGAGAAATACATGGTCTCCAATCTCAAACTCCAAATGTTTACGCTTCGGGTCAGCATAACTCTTCTGACGACTGTGAACAGTCTGGATCCTCTGTTGAATCAAACTCACTTTCTTTGTCGTCTCCAAAATCAGATATGGGCTTAGAGGCTCTCTCTCACTGGCCTCACCCCAACATAAGGGAGATCTACACTTCCTCCCATACAAAGCCTCATACGACGCCATCCCGATGCTCGAATAATACAAGTTGTTATATGCAAACTCTACCAATGGCAAATGGGAATCCCAACTCCTGGTAAAGTCTACAACACATGCCTTCAACATGTCTTTCAAGGTCTGAATCGTGCACTCTGACTGACCATCTGTCTGCGGATGAAAAGCGGTACTAAAATATAATCGAGTACCCAACTCTTCTTGCAGTCTATGCCAAAAATACGAGGTGAACTGAGGTCCTCTATCAGACACTATGGAGACTGGTACTCAGTGCATACATACAATCCGGTCGACATACAACTTCGCCAACCGTGCCACTCCATATGTCGTCTTGACAGGCAAGAAATGTGCCGATTTCATCAATCAATCCACTATCACCCAAATGGAATCATATCACGAACATGTCCTCGACAGTCCAACCACAAAATCCATGGCGATGCGGTCCCACTTCCACTCCGGAAGGGGTAACTACTGCATCAATCCAGAAGGACGTTGGTGTTCAAATTTAACCTGTTGATAGGTCAAACACTGGCTAATGTGCTCAGCTATGTCCTTCTTCATCCCTAACCACCAATAGGATTTTCGAAGATCTCGATACATCTTGATGTACTTCGGGTGTACGAAATAGGTGGAGTTGTGACCATCGGTCATAATCTCCTCGTGCAATCCACCAGACGATGGTACGCACAACCTCATCCCAAACCAAAGGACTCTTGAATCATCAATGCTGAACCCCGGTACACCAGGTGATCTAACTCTTTTGATTAAATTCTGCATCTCTGAATCCTCCTTCTGAGCCTTTTGGATCTGATCCAATAACATAGGCCTTGCCACTACATGTCCAAACAAGGCTCCAAAATTAGCAAATTGTAGCTCAACCCCAGATTCCATCAGACACTGCCATTCTAACACTACAGGTTGTCTTTCAACGGAGATATGAGCTAAGCTACCCGCTGATTTCCTACTCAGAGCATCGGTAACAACGTTAGCCTTGCCAGGATGATATGATATGGTGCAATCATAATCCTTAGCAACTCTAGCCAACGTCTCTGTCTCAAATTTAGGTCCCATTGCCCGAAAATGTACTTCAGACTTTTATGATATGTGAAGATCTCAAAAGTCTCTCCGTACAGATAGTGTCTCCAAATCTTGAGTGCAAACACAACTGTCGCTAGCTCCAAGTCATGCGTTGGATAGTTTTGTTCATGCCTCTTAATCTGTCTCAATGCATAGGCAATTACCTTACCATGTTGTATTAATACATAACCCATGCCAACTTTTGATGCATCACAATACACCGAAAAACCTCTAGATCTTGACGGTAACACCAACATCGGCGCACTCGTCAAACACTTTCGTAGTTTTTGAAAACTGTCTTCACACCTATCAGACCATACAAATTTTACTCCCTTTTGAGTTAACCGAGTCAAATGAGTAGCTATCCTCGAGAAGTCTTGGATAAATCTCCTATAGTACTCGACCAATCCAAGGAAACTTCGAATCTCAGTGGCAGTCTTAGGTCTCTCCCACTGGAGTACTGCCTCCACTTTCTTTGGGTCTACCATGATACCCTTTCTCGACACCACGCGTCCGAGAAATGCCACCTGCTCGAGCCAAAACTCGCACTTTGAGAACTTAGCATAAAACTGATGTTCTCGCAAAGTCTGTAGTACCGACCTCAGATGGTCCTTGTGCTTCTCCCTACTCCTCGAATATATCAAAATGTCATCGATGAAGACAATCACAAATCGATCCAAATAAGGTCTAAGCACTCTGTTCATCAAATCCATGAATGCCGCTGGTGCGTTGGTCAAACCAAACGACAACACCAAAAATTCATAGTGACCATATCTAGTTTGAAATGTAGTTTTAGGGATGTCCTCACCTCTAATCCTCAACTGGTGATACCCCGACCTCAAATCGATCTTGGAAAATCATTGTGAACCCTGCAACTGGTGAAACAGATCATCTATCCTCGGAAGTGGATATCGGTTCTTTACTATTACCTCATTCAATTGATGATAATCTATGCACATTTTGAGACTACAGTCCTTCTTCTTTACGAACAAAACTGGAGCGCCCCAAGGGGAAATACTTGGCCGAATGAACCCCTTATCGAGCAACTCCCTCAATTGAATCTCCAACTCCTTTAATTCCACTAGAGCTATCCGATATGGTGGAATCGATATCGGATCGACACCAGGCTGCACCTCTATAGCAAATTCGATCTCCTGCTCAGGAGGAAGTCCTGGTAAATCCTCTAGAAACATATCAGAGAACTCTCGCACCACGGGTACATCCTCCGTGTCAACTCTGATCCCACAGACTCGGTTAGGACGAAAGCTAAGTATGCCTCGCAACCTCGACGTATCATCCTTTTCGCTCTGGCGGCAGACAAATAACTCCGTAACACACTATCTCGCTCGTCCTGATGACAGAACTCGTCCTGACTAGGTGGTTTAAAACACACCCTCTTGGCAAAGTAATCCAAAATAGCATGCCACTCTGAAAGCCAATCCATGCTGAGAATAACATCGAACTCCTCCACATCCAACAAGATGAGATTGACCACCAATTCGTGCCCATCAAACGAGATCACACAGCTCTAAACCCTGGAAACTGTCATCATATTGCTACCTAAAGGGGATGATACCTCTAGGAATCTTTGTTTGGATGAAGAAGTCAAAGAGTATGGATTCATCAAGAATGAATATGAGCCTTGTGTATACAAGAAGGTTAGTGGGAGTGCTATAATGTTCTTAGTTTTGTATGTTGATGACATCTTGATCATTGGAAATGACATTCCAACCTTGGAAAGTGCCAAAACTTAGTTTGGAAAGTATTTCGCAATGAATGACTTAGGTGAAGCCTCACGTATCCTAGGGATACAAATCGATAAAGATAGATCTAATAGGCTCATTAGACTAAGTCAAAGTGTGTACATTGATAAGGTGCTAAAGAGGTTTAGCATGCTGAATTCCAAGAAGGAATGATTCCCATGGTTCTTGAAAAACTATTAAGTAAGGCTGGTTGTCCTACAACAAGACAAGCCAGAGATTACATGAGTAGGATTCCATATGCTTCTGCAATTGGATCTATCATGTATGCCATGCTTTGTACACGCCCTGATGTCGCATATGCTCGAAGCATGACTAGTAGATTCCAGTCCGATCCAGGTGAAAGTCACTGGACCGTAGTCAAGAATATCTTTAAGTACTTGAGAAGAATTAAAGATGTTTTCCTGGTCTACGGAGGACAAGAAGACGAAACTAATCCCAAATGGTTACACTTATGCGAGCTTTCAGTCTGACCATGAAGATTTTAGATCACATTTTGGTTATGTGTTTTGTTTGAATGGAGGTGTAGTCAGTTGGAAAAGCTCCAAACAAGACACCGTGGTCGATTCTACTACAGAGTATGAGTATATAGCTGCGTCAGATGTAGCAAAGAAAGCTGTTTGGCTCAAAAAGTTCATTATTGGTTTGGATGTCGTCCCAAGCATTAGAAATCCAGTAGACTTATTTTGTGATAACAATGGGGCCATTGTTCAAGCCAAACAGCCCAGATAACATCAAAGAACCAAACACATACTTAGACGTTTTTACCTCATTCGAGAGATAGTTGAAAGAGGAGATGTCAAGATATGCAGAGTAGACACCAATGACAATGCGACAGACCCCTTGACAAAGGCTCTACTAGAACCAAAGCATGAAAGACACGTCAGGTCTTTAGGTATTAGGTTCGTTCCTGATTGAGACTAGTGCAAGTGGGACACTGTTAGTTCTATGCCCTAGCCCAATCATGTATACATTGTCATTTGGTTTATTTAATAAGGAGGCATTTTATTTCTATGAAATATTATTTGCTTTATGAAGATAAAACTCCATGAATAATTTATTCTTTCTTATGCCATCAAGTGCGTGACTTGATAGCAAAATCATAAGGATAAAAGGAATACTATTCTAAATGTCCCTAATCGATAATTATCATGGGAATGATAATGAATTAAGATTAATATGTTGTTAAGCAGATAATCACATTTTACTGATTATGGACATGAGATATCAACCTAGAACATAGATACATGTATTGGACTGGCCTGCTATGAAAGCTCTTCATGGATTATTGTCACAAATTAGCTTTCATGTAGTGGTGATGTTTGAGTCATCTGACTAAAACTCACTATCGACTCCTACATGAGGAATCACATGTTTTGATTTAGTCAAACGTTATCCCTAATACGGTAACAATAAAGGCTATGATTGGATATGGCATGAATCATGTAGAGGAGTGATTGTGAGAGTGATGGACTTGTTCCTCTTATGAAAGGTGATATCTATTAGCCACTTGATGAGTAGGATTGATGGAATGTATGCATACTCGAATGAACTGATAAAGGGGTTTATCAATATCAGTTGTTATATCATTCTATTTAAGATCAAGAAATATGCTAAGCAATATAAGTTTGACATGTGACCATGCCTTATGCTTGGATGAGATATCGTGAGGCAAAATGATTAAATATCAGACAGTGAAAGGTTAACTTGGATCATCAACATCACTCGATTTTGGGTTGCCATAATGTATTACTAGATACTGCTTATAGACTTTAGGCCCAAAGGTTTGGGACAAGGCCCATTGCCAATTTCGAGTAGGCATATTGGGTCACACACAAGAATTAACTGGATTGGTTAAAAAGGTTCTCTCTTTGTGGTGATTGAATTATTAAGATGATTAATCAATAATAATTCATAGTTTTATGATTTATGTGTTAAATAAGATTTAATACATAGTCCATTAATGTAATGTGCTTTTAATATGAATCACTAATTATCATGGTTATGGGTATCTAATTATGTGTGACATAATTCGGCCATATGAGTGATTTATTTTATGATAATGTATCATATAATTAAAAGTCCAATAATATTAATGAAACCCATGAGAATTTCGGCAAAACGTAACCTAAATAGGAGGGATAAATTTTGGCATCTAAACCTAAAAGAGGAGGATGAATTTCGGCTCTCTTTTCCTATTTTTTAGGAGTCACTTTTCTTGTGTGACAAGGATGAATTCGGAACACACACTTACTAATTAGGAGTCCATGACAAATTGGGAGTTTTTATTGTGGAAATAAAACCTAATTTGTATGTGACAAAATTAATTAGGAAGTGATTATTCTTGTGGGACAAGAATAGGCAAACCTAGTGAGACTAGATAGGAAATTCGACGCACTATTGCTTGAATAGGACGTTGGCCGAATTCTTGGAGGGCAAGGGAGAGCAATTTTGGCTCCTTAGTGCTACATATTTAGGTCTCCTCATATGCCTATAAATAGGATGCACACCTTGCCATTCAATTTTTTTCAAGGCAAAGCCGAATTTGTGAGTGCCACTTATAAAGAGAGAAAATTATTTTGTGAACTTTAGAATAGAGATTCTAAAAGGGTGCTAGTATACTCCACCAATCCAAGGTAAGTTCGTTTGTGTAGATACCTTTAGAATGTTCGTGTATTGGGAACGTGACCAAAGTGTGGTTCGGGTTTTACTAAAAGCTACACCAACATTCCGTCCGATCAAACATAAGAGCTTTGGATCTAAGTAGATCTTCTAACCCTAATTGTATATGTTGATGTGCATGGGTCCTTGGTGGAATTCAAGGCTTAAAATTTTTGTTATTTCCGCTGCACTACTTGCTTATGAATGTCATAAACTAGCCACGAATTCCAACATTGATAGCAAGTCTACGTGCATTTCCAGAACTCTAGTAGTTACTACCTTGAATAGATCAGCATCTACGTACTTTGTCACCCTTCTATATGCGCAGGCAATTCTATTGTCTTTGATCAACGTGTGTTGTAGTATGCTCTATGTGCGTTGTTCTAATCTTGAGTACATGCCTTTCAATCCATAAATTTTTCTACGTGTGTTACTCCTTCTACATGTGTTGTCAGATCTTCAAGATTCCACATTTGATTCTTTGTGTGATTTACGTCAGAGAATATTCAAACTCAGATTCCGAGGAGCATCTTAACTTTGTCGTTATCTGAAGCTTCTTCTAAGTGCGTTGCTTGGCCATCTATGTGCGTTGAGCTTCTCTTTAAAGATCAAATCTTTGTCCTTTCAATGTGATTTGATCAACATTCAACATGCCTATGCTCTTGCACATTTTCTCCTCATTAATCTGGCATTCGTCTATATACGTTGCACCTCATATGCGTGTGTTGATCTTTTTCTGCGTGCCTTGTTCTTACTTTTACGTGCTTATATCAATGTCTAATACTTTCTGCTTCCAGATTCACCATGTCTACGTGCGTTATACAATTACAGCGTGCGTAGTTGCCAGTTTTGCTTGCAACAATGTGCTTTGATGGTTCTTTAAAAGCTTTGTTTCCAAATATGAGCAAGTCTGCAACTTTGCACCTTTTTCATGGATGTTTTGTATACATCATCATCAAGACCAAACTCAACAACTAGGTATATTTTGATATTTTGACACCTGGATATATTTACAAGTAGTTTTTTTACACTCATTTTGTTATTATGGTATTATTTGTTATACTTATACTTATATTCATACATACAAATATATTTTGTTTATTATGTTTATTAATTTGTTTAATAAATGTTTAAATAAATGGAATGGGTAGATGGTCTGATTGTCTGAGTGTGGGATGGGTCGGACTTATGGTTCAGTTCGGTCCACCATTACGCTGGTCATGATTCGATCTTAGGTCATGACAAAGGTGGTATCATAGACCTATGTTTTGTAAGTCTGGGTTGGGTGTGAAGCATAAGAATTCTTGATCGAGTCAGTTTGATTTGCCTCTATATCTTTATGAGTATTTCTGTGGTACTGTGACAATCATCTGTATTCTGCCATATGCATGTATGTTCTATTTGTCTGATGTTTGTAGATATACCTCAACAACACAGGTAACTTAGGGCAGCCACTAGGCGTGCATTCGCAGAGGCCGCCAGTCATTCAATAGAGAGTCAACCTAAATCACGTAGTACGCCAGACCCCTTAGCGCTTTACTTGGTCTCTCGACTGTATGGAGAGATTTCTACTTGATCAGGTAGCCAGAGATCAGCCAGCTCTACCAGTTGCAGCATCACCAATCCCACCGCCTGTGGCACTACTAATTCCTCAGCCTTAGCCAGGGGTGGCCATAGCAGCCGTGCCTATAGCCACACTTGTAACACCATAGGTTCATGTTGGTTCTTGTCTTACTGAGGTTTTGAAGTTTAAGCCCCCTGGATTCATAGGCAAGATGGGAGAGGATCCGTATGAATTCATCTTTGCATTAGAGCGATGTTTCAAGGCTTTGGACTACACTGACGATATTGAGAGGATCAGATTTGCATAATTTCTACTTGATGGCCACACTGCTTTCTGGTGGTAGAATGTTGAGGCACATGTGGTCGTCTCATAGGTAGAGTTCAATAATGAGCTCATATTGTCTATCCTTCCCAAGAGCATTAGGGATAAGAAGGCATATGAGTTTAGCGACTTCTATCAGGAGCAGAGTATGTTAGTGATTGATTATGAGGACATGTTTAAGGAATTGAGTAGATATGCTCTATAGGATTGCCAAAGTGAGGTGGCACTAGCGAGGAAGTTTCAAAAGGGTTTGCTACCTCAGTTTGGTAGTTTAGTGGTGACATATGGACCTAGTACAATGTGTCAAATTGTCGAGTTTGATAGAGCTATGGAGTATATAGAGGAGAGACACCCTAAGGTGTATCGATAGAGGAGTAGGATAGAGGGAGCTTCTGGTGGCCAGCAGGTCAACTAGAGTGGCCAATATGATCAGAGATGCTGACACTCCACTGAGGGACATAGGTCAAGTGAGAGTTCGTTGAGTGTTAGTGTGGTGTAACCAATTGGGCGTGCCAGATTTTATAGTGGAGGTCAGAACTCTAGGAGTTCATATTTGTCTTGTGCTACATGTGGGAGGAGATATCCTGGGACATGCAATAAGGCAACATGCAACTACTTTTACTGCAGACATATGGGGCATAAGATAGCTGAGTGTCCTCTTAAGCTTGTTGTAGGGTCTCAAGTAGGGTGAAATGCAGTACAAAGTTTAGGCATAGTTAGTACTAACATTGATAGAGGTGCATGTGGAGCAGGTAGAGCCTCAGGGGCCGCAGTTCTTATGGCCGAGGAGATAGGGTAAGGGGCTGTGTTTAATCTAGACAAAGTAGTACAGCTGTTGGATGAGGGCAGGCATGGGTTTAGTACAGCTGTTGGAGGAGGGCAGACATGGGTTTATCATCTCATTTGTTAGGAGGCACAAGCCTCCAATGCTACAGCGATTGGTATATTATCTATCTTTACAACTCATGCTTATGTTTTATTTGATTCAGGTGCCTTGCATTCATTTGTTACACCATATTTTGTTGAGCATGTTGGGTTAATAGTGCATCCGTTAGATAAAATATTAGAGGTTTTGTCACCTTTAGGTAATAAGGTTTTAGCTGATTCTGAGGTACGTGGCTGCGTGATCGCCATTGATGGGCACGTGTTGATAGTTAATCTTACAGCGTTAGACATGAAGGGGTTTGATATGATACTTGGTATGGATTGGCTTTCAACTTGGCACGCTACCTTGGATTATTTTGCAAAGCATGTATGTTTTCAACCGCCAAGTCAAAGTGAATTTTGTTGTCACGGTGAGCAAGGTAGTATTATAAGGAGATACGTTTCAACCACTAGAGCGGAGAGGATGATCCATTGCGGTTGTGAAGCTTATTTGGCTTTGTGATAACTGAGTCCTAAGGCTCGGAAGTAAATCTGGAGACATACCAGTGGTATGAGAGGTTTCTAATATGTTTTTTGAGGAGTTACTGAGACTTCCTCCTAAATGGGAGATTGAGTTTGCAATTGAGGTACAATCTAGTGTCGATCTGATATTGATTCCACTGTATCGAATGGCTCCAACTGAGTTGAAGGAGTTAGAAACTTAGATGAATGAGTTATTCGATAAGGGTTTTATTCAACCGAGTGTTTCATTGTCGGGGTGCTTCAGTGTTTTTTGTAAAGAAGAAGGATGTGAGTCTCCAAATGTGCATTGACTATCGACAAATAAATAAGGTAATAGTGAATAACCGATATCCCTTCTCGAGGATAGATGATTTGTTTGACCAATTGCAGGAAAAACAGTGGTTCTCTAAGATTGACTTGAGGTTGAGGTATCATTAGTTAGGAATTAGAGGTGAAGATATTCTTAAGACAACTTTTAGTTGAGGTTGAGGTTGTGTCGGAGCTGTTGCTTATGAATTGGTATTACTATTTTAGTTTGCTTTTGTACATCCGGTGTTCAACATTTCACTCATGAAGAAGTATGTTTTTGATTCGTCACATGTTCTATCATCGCAGTCAGTCGAGGTTAGGCCTAACTTATCTTATGATGAGGCTCTAGTAAGAATTGTCGATCGACAAGTTAAGAAACTCTGGAATAAAGAGATCACATAAGTGAAAGTCATATAGAGACATCATTAAGATGAGGAGGCCATTTGGGAGCCCAGGATGAGATGTGGAACAGATACCTGCACTTGTTTGATTCTGCCGATGCATAGGTCAGTAGATTATGTTCTCTACACATACATTTTCTATACCATCACTTGTATGTTTGTTTATGTAGTTACGAGTGAGCTAGTACGTTAGTGGGATTTTAGTTTGTTTCTTTGTGGTTAATATGTTGAGATTCTAAGTTATGTTTTGATTTGGAGACTTAGGTTTGATTTTGGCTTTTGATCTAATTTGTATGGAAATTCAATTATGAATTTCTTTTGAGGGGGGAAGTATGTAACATCTCACCTGATTCCGATTAGGCATTTGAGTCCTGATATGATGAGCTAAGATTAGTCTTGGCATCTGGTATTATTATCCTAAATTTAGGTGTTAATTAGCTCTGGGAGTGATGGATTTATGTTCCTAAATCAGAAACACATCAAAAGTGTGAAATTGCACGCGTAGTGCATGTAGAGGGTCGCCTATGTGCGCAAGGAGTCAACTAAGCCGTAAAACTTGTGCAAATCTGGCAGTGCGTTGCAGCAGGTGAATAACATGCTCAATTTTCATCATTACGCACGTAAAGGGGTTTTGCGTGCCTAAAAGGACCCAACTGTGTGTGTAAAGTGGCATTCTGGGCTGTTTTCAGTGAAACGATGAGTTTTGATGTTGTAACTTATAAACACCCCAAGCTTAAATCTCTTCGTCATTTTCACTCCCAAACTCTCTCAAAATGTCTCTCCTCCTCTTTTATTTCCTTCCAATCATTTCCTATCAAAATTTTGAGGTAAGAATGCTTCCTTCTTCCATTTCTTATCTTCCATTGTTGTAAGAACATGTGGGTTTGCTTGTTTAAGCTTGGATGTTGCAATTTATGATTGGTCTTGCTAGGGTTTCGGTCCTTGACCGAATTTTTGTTAGATTTGAGTTGGTTTTTAATAGATCTTGTTGAAATGAACATAGATTTGAATGGATTGAGCTTAGGTTTGAAGATTTGAGTTGATTTGGATGAGTTAGGGTTTGTTGGAACAAGAATTATAGGGTTTTTGGTGATTTGTTGATTTATTGGTGAAATTTATTGATGATTCATATGAATAAACATAATTGGAGATGGTTTAGGTGATTTGGAACAGTTGATGTCAGTTTGTACGAATTTTAGGGTGTTTTGATATGATTTCTATCGTAAGGATTATAATGCAATTTTCTTATTTTGTGAGGTTTGAAATGTGATTATGAACTATTTGGGGGATTGATTTGTAAATTTTCAAAATTTTGGGACTAAATTGTAATTTTTTGAGGTATTAGGGACTAAATTGTAATTTGTTTAGAATTGAGGGACTAGATTGATATTTTATGAAATGTTCGATTATCGCTGAGAGGTTTAGATATTCGATCGCAATAGAATTTTTGACGTCGTCGAGCGTTTGGGTTTGCATCTGCATTTAATGCATTCAATATTGCCACAGTTACCATTTTCGATTTTATTGCACTATATTTTGCTTTAAGCTTTGTGTTCCTACAAAGGTGACCAGCCAGCCACTAGTGGTACTTAACTGAATTTTTCTACTTTGACTTCTAGGTGACTTGGATGCTATTCTAGACACGTAGACTGTATTTTCTGAACTTATATGTTTTTGTTGTGCTCCGACTTTGCATGTAATACGAATTAATTAAAGGTTTGGTAAATCTAAAATCTGATGTATGTGAAACCTTTGGAATAAGATCTGTTTTGAAATTTATTATATATTTTCTGTAATTATTATCTGATCTATATGCACGTTTGCTTGCGATATATTTATATAATATTCTGATACAGGACACCTAGCTACGAGGTAACGTAGCCTTTGGTGTACCAATACTCTGTCAAGACCCTAGTTACCAGAGTAATATGGTGACCGTGTCTGGCCAGACACATGTGATTTATTGTTTGGTGGCATTAGTCCACTTCTCTGTTTCTATCTGACTCTGTTTGTGTTTGCTTTTGATCACTCATATGATTCTCTATTATAATAGGTATCTAGTATTAAATATTATGTCTAAATGTATGTTGTTTGCTATTTATGCTAAGATTTTGAAAAAGTTTTCAAGTAATATTATTATATACATAGTGTGTATATTTATATTATATAAGTATATACGTGAGTGCAGTATTTTCCAGAAATGTTTCAAGATGATTTATGTGAGATCTTGGAGGTGCTCTAGAGTGTTGTCCCTCATTGAGTATTCTTACTCTCTTTTGTGGTTTAACGTTTCAGGAATTTTTGGCTACTAGCAACTGTCTGACATCTTAATCTCAGTGAGGCATTCCATTTCATTAGTGCGTGCCCTTTTGGGTGGGTGATTGACTATCTGCAAGTGCACAATTATCAATGTAGTTTTCCCTTTGGGAGTATCCTTAGGGTATCGAATCCACGGGAATGATGTACCAATGTGATCAATTCGTGACAAGAAAATAAAAGTCCAACAATTGATTATTTTGTATTTTTAGAATGAGAAACACCAATGCAATAAAAGCACTCAAAGTAAATTACAAATTAAGGAAACAATATATGATAAAACATTAGGGATTTTGAGGTTCGACCATGACTTCTATTTGCTATATTTATGAACGGGTTCTTTTATGGATTTGTTCTCTCACTAAAATCGCTTAAAGCCTCTCTCGATTTCATTTAAGCTATGCCTACATTTATTAGGAGGATCCTTTTGGCCTCACCTAACTAAACTAGACTCATTAGGTTCATTCGGGAATTTCATCAAACACCTTACCTACATAGAATATGTCTACCCTAAGTATGGTAATTTCAATGCTTGTAGACCTCATTTAACCTTTATCTTTTGATCCTTCAAGTAAATTTTTCACTAATATTATTATGGTGATCAAGCATAACAATATTCATACATAACAAGTCATTGAATCAAATCCAACATAAACACAAGATGTGACATGGAATACATCATACCCATTCATAATACAACAAATATCCCTCAAGAGTCTACATCTCTCAACCCTAACAAAGGGTTCATGCTACCATGATCATGTACATAAAAATAGGGCAATGAATAACAACACAATGTTAGTTTTGTGCTCTATCCCAATCATGTAAACATTGTTATTTGGTTTATTTAATAAATAGGCATTTTATTTCTATCAAATATTATTTGAAGATAAAACTTCATGAATAGTCTATTCTTCCTTGTTCCATCAAGTGCGTGACTTGATAGTAAAATCATAAGGATAAAAGGAATGCTATTCTAAATGTCTCGAATCGATCATTGTCTTAGGAATGATAATGAATTAAGATTAGTATGTTTCTAAGTAGATAATCACATTTTACTGATTATGGATATGAGATATCAACTTAGAACAGATATACATGTTGGGGAACATGTATTGGACTGGCCCGCTATGAAAGCTCTTCATGGAGCGTCGTCACAAAGAAGCTTTCATGCAGTGGTGATGTTTGAGTCCTCTGATTGAAACTCACTATCGACTCCTACATGAGGAATCACATGTTTTGGCTGTTAGAATTGTGCCTTAGTCAAATCATTGATCTACATTGTCATTCAATTATTTAATAAAAAGGCATTTTATTTCTATGAAATATTATTTGCTTTATGAAGATAAAACTCACTATCGACTCCTACGTGAGACAAAATGAATAAATATCAAACTGTGAAAGGTTAACTTGGATCACCGACATCACTAGATTTTGGGTTTCCATAATGTATTACTAAATACCGCTTATGGACTTTGGGCCCAAGGGTTTGGGACAAGGCCCATTGCCAATTTCGAGTGGGCCTATTGGGTCACACACAAGAACGAATTGGATTGGTTCACTAATAATCTCTCTTGTGGTAATAGAATTGTTAAGATGATTAATCAATAATAATTAAGGGTTTGGTAATTTATATCTTAAATATGATATAAGATATAAATCCATTAATGTAATGGGCTTTTGTTATAAATTGCATCTTATTAAGTTAAATATTTGTGGACTTGTTATTATGTATGACATAATAAATTCGGCCTATCTATTTTAATAAGGGAGTGATTTATTTAATGATAATATATCATGTAATTAAAAGCCCAATAACATTAATAAACCCAAGAAGAATTTCGACACACACTCCTATGTTTAGGAAAAATTCTGCACACTCCTATTTTTTAGGAACCCTAATTAGTGCACATGATTAATTAGGAAGAGTCCTAATTAGTGCACATGATTAATTAAGAAGAATCCTAATTAATCATATGCACACGATTAATCAGGAAGAGCCCTAATTAGTGCACATAATTAATTTGGAAGAGTCCTAATGAGTGCACATTATTAATTAGGAAAACCCCTAATTAGTACACATGACTAATTAGGAGTGCATGACTAAATAGGAGTGGATGACTAATTAGGAGTCCATGACTAATTAGGAGTTCCTAATCTTGTCGGACAAGAAAAGGAATTCGGCCTATTTAGGGTTTTTCATAGGCCTATAAATAGGAGCACACCCATGTCATATTCTTCATGGCTTGGCCGAATTTGTGAGTGCCACTTACAAAGAGAGAAAATTATTTCGTGAGCTTTAGAATAGAGATTCTAAAAGAGTTCTAGTACACTCCACCAATCCAAGAAGTTTCGTTTGTGTGGATACCTCTAGACACGTTCGCACAAAGGCAACGTGACCAAAGGGTGGTTCGAGTTTTACTAAAAGCTACACCAACATTTCATCCGATCGAACATAAGTGCTTTAGATCTAAGGTAGATCTTCTAATCCTAATTGTATATGTTGATGTGCATGGGTCATTGGTGGAATTCAAGCCTTAAAATTTTTGTTATTTCCGCTGCGTTGTATGCTTATGAATGCCATAAACTAGCCGCGAATTCCAACAGTGGTATCAGAGCCACTTGCACCATCAACATATACGATTCCTTTTATATGTGATATAATTGTTATCATGTTGTTGCTGAATTAATAACACTTGTTTAAGGTTTAATTTAGCAAGATAAATTTTTTTTATATGTTTAAAGGCCGAATGGAATGTTGAACTTACATAGAATGTTAAGATTCACCTAGAAAGCCGATTAGGTTTTGTATATGCAGTTTTATAATGGAATTATAAACTGAATCATAATGAGATTATTAGATTCAGGTATTAAT
>CAODLS015092960.1:0-18151 GCA_948243855.1 Flueggea neowawraea
TTTTGCTTTAATCAATTTTCATCACATCACGATTAATTGTGTTCGAAGTGTTTGCTCATCATATTCATAGATTAGGAGTTCGCATTTTATATTTCTCATTTTAATTACAAGCATCCATGTTTGTATTTCTCTTTTATTAGGATAATCATTATCTTTTAGCATTGCATAAGAATTTTTGTTTTAGCATTTATTTCTAGTTTTTCTTTTACCATTTTCTATTGTCATAAAATGAGTAGGATGACTAAGCGCACAGAAACCATGCAACATCAGAGAAGAGACAAGGAACAAATTAGGAAGAGACAATAGGGTGAGAGCTCATATAATCGGCCGCCTATACAAAATGTCTCACCACCTAGACCGCTGACTGCCAGTTAAGTGATGCTACGCTTAACTGATCCAGAGCATTTGGAGAGATTCAACACTCTGCGGGCCAAACCTTTTGAGGGTTGCAATTCCATTGACTGATCGGTTTTGCAGTCTGTTGGCCTAGAGCAGGAGTGCGAGAGCTTATTTCCACAGGGGCTTGGCATACATTGTTCAACATTTGTGATGAAGCTTACAATGAGTTGAAATTAGAGGTTCTCTTCACATTTACCATCAATGGGAAACATAAGGGTATAGATATTCCCGATCTAATCCAATTTCGGGTTATGAAAGAGCTTCGAAAAATGGGCTACACACAGTTCTCCATTTATATGAGATTGTACACTGAGGATTTCGTATCCACCCCAGAATATAGCCAGCTAGCCATTCGCTTTCCCAAAGACTCACAGCCAAAGACTTATTGGCATTAAATCAGTCGAGAGAACATGTACGATGCTAGCCGATCAAAGGGCTCAACACTTCGCTCACCTGCTTTGAGGGTTGTGCATCGTCTATTGGCTCAAACTATCAACGCTAGGAGAGATAGCCCAGGAGTAGTCAGTGAGCAGGACTTATTCTACCTCTACAGTATGCACAAGCGGTACTCGATCCATCTGGGGTATGCTGTCGCAAACTTTATTTTTTCCCAAGCTGATAGAAAGAAGACAGTAGTCTGATATGCAGGACATTACATCATGCGCTTGGTTAGAGGTATGGATCTTTTTGCTCAATTACCGCCAATGGAGTTGATGTGTAGGCTAACTCCCATTCAACAAGCTACCCTTATCAGTATGAGGATGCTCAAGAGGTGCCACGGGCCTCAAGAACAGCTTTATATATTGGTTGACATACCACATCCTCCTGCAGAGTAGATTGAGAGGGTTCACCAGGACTTGCCAGAGCATTCGACACCTCTGCAGTCTCCTTCAGCACCCACACCGCCACCCTCTGCCATAGTGAACACAGAGTCTTCATCGTCACAGAGTCAGCTCGACAGGATTGAAAGTCTCCTTGGACAGCTAGCTACCAGGATGGCTAGTGTAGAGATTTTTGGCGCAGATATCAGGCAACTAGCTACTAGGATGACTAGTGTGGATACTTCTTTATTAGAGATCACACGACGCATTGAGACAACACACGGGAGTACAGGTTCTGATGCACCTCTGTCGGTGCCACATTCCACACCAACCCATTCAGGCACTGAAATTGAAGAACCAGAGCAGGGATCACCCATTGTGTGATCCAAGTGTTAGACTATTTTGGTTCCCTTTTGGTTATGTTATAGCCATAGCAATGGACTAGCCCTGCTCTCCTTAGTTTTGGACATGTACTACTTTATTTTTTTTGCCAACATTAGAGGCGCAGGTGAAGTTATTTATCTATCCATGTTTTAATGTTTGTTAATGTTTTCTTTGTCCATCTCATTTTGCAAGGCTTCTCCCAATTTTCAATGGAATCCACGCCAACTCTCAACTCTATGAACTTATTCAGGGAAGTCTCAGAACTCTCTATTTTTCCTCTATCCATGTTCACTTAACTTCGTTCTTTATTGCAAACATTGAGGACAATGCTTATTTCTAAGTGTGGGGTAGGAAGGGAAACTTTGTTCTTTTATTGGAAATCAAAAGATTCATCACATGTTTAGAGTCGCTCATAGGTGAGAGGAGTTGCACGTAAACCTAGAGATAGGTCGACATAAATCTTCCAGATTAAGGTCAAACTTAATATAGGAATTCATAAAACGAAGTAATGCAACATTAAGGGTTTTAATTAGGGAGAGATTCCAGTTTCAACTTGATGTTAGAGTTTAACTGACTCGAGAGAGAGGTTAATGTACTTTAGAAAAGCCTACGGTCCAATTGTGTAAACGAGTGAATGAACAATGAAGTCGGTTTTGCATAGGAATTCCTAGGGGAATACTATACCTGGATGCTACTTTTACCTTGATTGCTTAGTTTTCAATATCTTGTTTGGTTGTGTTTGTTAGTTTGTTTGTCGGTAATTAATTAGCATTTAGTTTAATTGCTTCACCACTTGAATTGTAGGCTAGATAATAGGGAAACTGTCATTATTAATACTCTTAGTCTCTGTGGGATACAACACTCGGTAATTAGGTCCACTTATTATAATCGATAGGTGTGCTTGCCTGCTACCAGTTACCAAAACTAACATCTAACTCATGCAAGGAGTAAGGTGGACGTGAGAGAATGAACCATGAGAGTGTTTTATTTAAGCATTAGGATCTTACTCGAGTAAGAATTGAGGTCATAGTGATAAAGAAAATCTACAAGAGATGTAAGTTTAGCATTACTCGAGCAAAACAAGTTCAAACTTACTTATAGATAAAGCTAAGTCAAGCAAGGAAAGGAAACTCGAGACTTTTATTTGAATAATAAGTTTTCTATCTCAAGTAACAGAAAAGATAAAGGTACACCTACAAGTTTTAACTTTTTTAGGCATATTTGTCTTAATAGTCAAATGAGATGTTTTACCCAAAAGGATATTCTCATTCAAGTGTTTGCATTAATGTTTTTATCAGTTCCCTTATAACTCGAATAATAAAAATAAAAAAGGACATATACAATGCTTAAATCCTTGAGATATATGTCTCAACGGTCAAACTCAATGCTTTACTTAGGGTGAGTAATATTTTTATCCATATAACACTAGAGATGAATGAGAAAACACTTGAGCATGGAAGATCAAGTTGTACTAAATAAAAATTAAGATTTTACTCGAGCAATGAAGACTTACTCGAGTAAGACTTTAATAAAATTCTCTTTTATAAATTATTAAATATATTTTAAAAGAAATAAAAGTGAAAACAAATTATGGACCATGTAAAAAAAGTAAGAACATGAAAAAGGTCACTATGACTATTAACAATGAAGTCTTACATTATGACATAAATATGTAATGACATATCATTAGTGTTAAAAATTAAAAAAAAATAACATGCATATCTTCAATAAGAAAAGAACTAATATTCCTATTTTTTAATCAAATATATGGTATATAAATCATGCAAACCACTAATAAAAAAAATACAGAACAATGGTGTAATTGAAACCGATAACCAAACCAAAATATAGGATTGAAAATTTTTATTATCATAGACATCACTTTATCCATAAAAAATTTAATTTTAAAAATTAATTTGAACCGCGTAAAAATAATAAGCTAATAAAATTTTAAATTTGTACATTTAATAAATTATCATTATTATTTTATTATCTCAATTTACGACGACAAAAATCACAAGCATAACGCTCGTGCGGAATTTACTAGTGTCGTCTAAGTGAGAGATTGTTGGAATTTTGGTAGACTTGCATAAATATTAATAATTATATGTCATGGGCTCTTATATAGTTTGGCTTGACATTAAAAGAGATCTAATAAAATTTTAGATAATGAAGCCTAAATCATCTAATCATATATATTATGGTATTTCGAAAAAATAGGAAGTTGAAGAGGTAATCTCTAAAATTTCTACATTGATTTTTTGAATTTTATGATAATTTATAATTTTTTATTAGTTAATTTAATTAATATTCATTGGACACATTAAATGTTATTTTATTCTCTATGAATTTATTAATTAATTAAGATGAATTAAATTCATTTAATGATAATATGAATCTAGACAAATAGAAAGTTGAAGAGGTAATCTTTAAAATTTCTCTATTAATATTTTAAATTTTTGATAATTTATAATTTTAAATAATTTTTTAGATAGTTAATTTAATTAATATTCATTGGACACATTAAACGTGCTTTTATTCTCTAAAAATTTTTTAATTAATTAAGATGAATTAAGTTCATTTAATGATATATTATTAAAAATTAGCTTAAATATTAGTTATGAAACCTCAAGAGACACATCATATCATATATATTATAGTGTTCCGAACAACAAGAAAGTTAAAAATTTTCTCATGTGTCCACTTTTATTATTGAGAAATTGTATTTTCTTGTTTGAGATGATTTTGTGAAAATAGTTATTTAATTGATATATGGATGATCTTTTTGATGTTTTTATGTTATATTGATCTTATAGTTTGCCTACATTATAGTCACTTATTTCTATCATGTTAAAAAAAATTACTTATTTCTATGAACACTCATTCTTTATTTTTTTATTATAAAGTATATAAATGATCTTGTCATAAAATTTAAAGTTATTTTATTTACTCTTATTATAACTACCATATTTTTTTAAGACTATATCAATTAAAAATTAAAATTTTAAAAATTTTAAACTCAAAATTAAACCTGCTTCACACGTGCCATTCAAACTAGTAATTAAGTATGAGCTGATTTCCTAACTTATGACTAGAAAATTGGGGAATATTTTCGGGTATAAATATGTGGTTATGATCCCAAGAGAGCTAAAAGAGTTTTCTTTTCAGAAATCCCATCATACGGAAGAGTCGTCAACCTAAAGCACCTCTTGGAAGACCGTAGGAGCCGCATTACCTAGCTCACAAATACACCTATGGATTCAGGTACACTTGAGCAATTAAGTTTGTTCTTGATAATCTAACATGATTAATCCAGGTTCATATAGTGGATTTCATTAAAATCTAACAGTCTATCCATGTTGCCATTATTCATATTCATATAATGGATTTATTTAATAAAATTTTACAGTCTATTCCCGTTGCCATTCTTTAACATCTTGTGGTTCGATTACTAAATGCAGCTGCGGCTCAAGTTTTGATATAGTGGAATATTTCTTCTGTTGAAGATTAAGGGAGTTTTATGAAGATGTGTTATCTCGGTTCTTTTTTTCCTTTCTCTTGTTGATATTGGGTGGTGGCTAAATCCTCCAAAATAACCCTATCAAATGAACAGAAATATTAGCTATCAGGCAATAACATGTCAGAAGTTATATAGTACAACTCAAGTGCTTGTATCTCATTTGGTGAAAAGCCTGAACGTGACTCTTAATCATCTGGGTTCAAACCTCACCGGTAACTTCTTAAAAACTTGGTGCGTGTATTAATATCTTCTCATATTAAGACTAAACAAAAAATTAAAAAAGTTATATAGTGCAGCACAGAACAGAAGCGTGGTCAAACATTATTTCTTGGATAATATGATTGAAAGAATGAAGCGTCACAGTACAGTAATTAGACTGATGCGAGTATACAACCGTGGAATGAACTGCCAGGGTTGAAAATACAACTTCTGGTCGGACTTTAAAAGGCCATAACTGTACATGCTCGCTCAACTTCTTAATGTGGAAGAGAGAGAATCCTCACAGAAGTCAAACACTTATTCCAGAATGTGCCTGCGCCGAATTATACAGAGAAATAGCCCTCGAAAAACTGAAGAAACTAAAAGGTTGATCTCAAAATCTATTTACTAAGACCTTTGTCATCCGTTTAAATAAAGCTCTCGACATCATCATCCTCCTACGTTAGTCGGCCTCGTCAACTGTCTGCAAGCAGGATAACAAAGTCAATGCGCGGAATGCTATGTGCATACTCGACCCCTCTGGTACTCACGTTCTTCTGCATCAACCACTCCTGAACTAGAATCTCTCTCTGCTAAACATCTCTTGTATGGAACAAATCCCTTTCTGGGATTCGAGGTACCCTTTTGTTCTCCTAGAGGCTTTCGATATTTGGAATCCACATCAAAGCTCCTCTCTATTGTCCAATTCACTGATCGATCCATCATTAGAGCCAGTGCAGGATCTTTCTTTAAAGAACTCCTTGTCTTTAGAACTTTGCTCCACAAAACAATCGGTAGGTCTCTATCTTAAAGTTAGGTCATGCGCATTGAGATTAAAAAAGGGCATTCCATGATAAACTGCTGCTGCCAATGGTAGTGTATGCTTGACCTCTGAAGAATGGGCAGTTTTGTGCTGCAGTTCACCATATTGGTACCATTGAGCACCAGATGGTATCAGATTGAAACAGGTATCAACATTTCCAAATGGCGACTCCGTCTCCAACTGTTTCCACAATGGCGTTTCAACCGGCTTCTCATTGTTAACGTCAAGATGTTCTACACTGACCTTAGGAGTTATTGCCAACAAATTCTCCACACCTTGAGAATTATCAGAATCTTTTACCAAAACCATCCTGCCAAAAAGCTTAATACTCCTTGGTGGAGTTGCAATATTTGCTCTCTCTCCAGTACATACAGCATCCTCTGAACCCAATTCACATTTCTGTTGCGTAATGCAGGAAATGAAATCAGCATGCCGGAAAAAAAAATAGATTGAAGAGTAACATTGCAGAAAAAAATAATTAAATATACCATAGATGAAATTTTCTCCAGGGTTGGACTAGATGACAACTGAGCTGATGACAAAGATCCCTTACCATCCACATATGATAAACTCGAGACCATGCGCTCAATTTTCTTTTCATTAGGTAACAGAGTAGAATTTACATCACTAGTACAAGAGGTTGGCGATGAGCATCCATTTTGTTGATCATCAGATTCTAAAGTTGGTGAAACGGCAGCACATAAGACTGAAGTTGGAGATTGGTTTCCTTGCTCAGACACCAAGGAATTAGGGGATGGAGATCTTTCCATTTGATTTGATACAGATGATCTCTTTAATATATCTACCGACTTGCGGGGATAAGGATGCAAAGGTTTCCTCTTCAAACGAGGAGGAGGTATCTCAATTGGTTTAACAGAGTTCTCCGCTCCACCACTTGCCTCTTGGACCACCTGAAAACCCCGAAGATAATATAAATACAACAATCAAAGAAACCCAATAGACTTTCCCCATCCATTAATTGCCACAAGCAAATGCTTTTAAAAACTTAACAATTTAGCAGCTGAATTCATAAAAATTAGACCTTGGAAAAGAATTTTTGAGCATGGCTTCGAATTTGGACAGCTGTTTTGGTGCCCACATGTTCTGCAGAAGATAAAAATAACATTTATAATCCAGCCACACCTTGGTACAAGTTATTAACCAGAACTTAAAGATTTCTAAAGATCTAACATAACCTGTATTTTACACCACACCTTGGTACAAGTTATTAACCAAACTAAAGATTTCTAAAGATCTAACATACCCTGTATTTTACGCCAACAGCGACCATACAGTTTCACTGCTTCAAGGAACCTCTCGTGCTCTTCTTCCGTCCACTTCTCCCTTTGCTTTGTAATTGTGTAAGGTTTCCTTGCCTATCAATACATAAAAACAAAACTTAGAACATGAACAGAGCAAAGCAATAAGAACAGAGACAGCACCCAGTAGTATAGAATCAAATCAAAAGACAGAGCAAATAAGCAAGACCAGAAATGAACCGAACCTTTACTTGAAGAACCGATTCGGGCTTTTCACACCCATCAGAGTAGCGGGCAGACTTCATATCTTCACTTTGATCCTATATTCAATTAAAAATCAAACGCAGTCTTCTTTGAGTAGAAATTCAAGGAAAATTAATTTAGTAACGCCTGAAACGGCAACACAAATCAACCCACATGAGATCAAAACGACCGAAATCAATCTAAAAATATAATAACCAATAATATAATTCAGAATGAATTAACAACTCCTACAGTAATGGCAATGAATCCAATTCACAGTCCAACAAATCCCAATCCGGTTCCAATGCCTAACTCAACATACAGTCTCACTAACTTAAAAGAAAAAAGAAAAAACTGAGAACAACCAAAGAGAACAACCTTACTGGAAATATCTGTAAAACAGAAACAAAAGGAAGTACCTGAGAAGCCATGTGAGGTGAGCTTGGAGTTGAAATATTAACTAAAAACTGTCTATAACAAGCGTATTTCTGGAGAAGATGACAGAGGGGGGAGAGGAAAAATAAGGAAAAAGGAGGGGAAGAGGTGACACGTCAGATGGAAATATTAAAGATTTTTGTACTCACTACTTGATTTTCAAGGAAAATTCGAGAAGAAGCTCTGGGATCTTGTGGTTGAGAACAAAAGGCTTGAGAACACGTGTCCAGTTTTTGTGGAGTAGCAGAAACTGAAGTTCCACTTCTATTGCTTTGCCTTAAGATCTTATTTATTATTTCTCTTTTTCTTTTATTTTTTATTTTTTTTGAGATTTGTTTTTGGTTGTTTGTGCGGAAGATATTGAAAGATTTAGAGATAATTGTGGACCTTTTAGTTGGCGTTTATTGTAGATATTTGATTTGTCTTGCAATTAAGATTTATTTGGAAATAAAACATTAAATTGGGAATTTTATGACTATTTAATTTTTGTGAGGTTATTGTCGTCATATCACTCTCAAGTTTTTGACGTTTGTTCAATTATTCTATAAATATTTTGCACGTTTAAAATTTTTAAATAAATTTAGCTTGTCTGATCATAATTAAATTTTAGTGTTTATAATCAATAATCTATAACTTATAAAACACAAGTAGTGCATAAGATTATGTGATCTTGAATTTAAGGTGTGAGATGTGTAGATAAATCTTATTTTAAGAATAATGAGTGTGTTTGTTTAAGGTAGATTGTACAAATAAATTGTATTTTAGTATATTATGGTAGATTTAATTATTGTGAAAATTTTAATTTTTCTATAAGGATATTTTTATTTTTAAATTGAAATAATTAACTCAAATTTTTCTTACGCCACTAATTTATTTTTTTCTGTTAAAATTATCATTATTGTCAGAATTGAATTTTAACATATTCTAACTTATCAATTTATTACTACTGTAGATTATGAATTAAGAATTAGTGCACTCTTTTTAGTTGAATTAAAAAAATACTTCATTCGATATAATATTATAGACACGTTTTTTATTTTCAGATTTTTAAAATATAGTCACATTTTTTAATTCCATTAATTATTAGTAAAGTTGTATTTTTCCTAGAAACCTATAAGGGAATAAATGAAAAAAATATAAAATTAAACAAATATAATTATTAAAATTATGATAAAAAGATCACTCACTTATTCACCAATTTAATTAGACCGGTCCAAATTCAGCAAATAAATAGTATTACACACGATCGTTAAGTTAGACTTATCCCATTGGTGAAATCTTTATTAATCAAAGGAAAAATAAAAAAATCAATTATTTGTGCAGTACAATTTATTTTTTGGGAAAATATATTTGTGGATATGCTTAGATATTGTTTTTCTTACCTAACGTAGCCCTTACCCCTAAGAAAGCCATTCAAGAAAACGCCACAAACATCAGTCTGCTTCTTGATTTCTTCATTTCACTCGAATTGTTGTAGTAGTAGGCCATCAGTTCCAAAGTTGTGCTTCAAATATCTTGTCCTAAACAGTCCATTTGTTATCTGTTTGCGTGCATTTAGTTAAAAATTATCCTTTTGTTTTTTTATTTTATTCTTTTCCATAAAAAATATATATATATATAGGTGCGTTGATTCGGTCAAATTAGAAACCTAGAAAATCTGAATTTTGTTTCGTATATCGTCAAAATAATTAAAAGTTTTTATATAAATTAAATGAACTAGAAAATGTTGGCTTTCCTGAGGATAGACATGAATGTCTGGGGACTTTGTGAGGATCATGGTGAATATCTTGATTGATAGATAGGTAGCTTTTTGTATATTTTCTTATAGACAAACGTTAATTGTTGTTATATAAGTAGAACAATAAAATTTGTTTATTGGAAACAAATCGATGAGTTTTGTGGTCTTTGAGTTTCTGGGAATTAGATATAGGTTATAAACATCTAAGATACTCAGGATTTAAGGATAAAACACCCCTTGAGTTCTTTCTTGTGTTTTAATGCTCTCGTGCGTTAATGCTCTTGAGTTCCTTGCTCCTTGGCACCTAACTCTTTAGATTCACAACTCCTGCAAGGAGAAGATATAGGAATTCGCTTCTTGTCTATGTTTTGACATTCAAGTCAGTTCTTATCCTAATTGATAGATGAAGTATAATTCATTTACTTAGAAAATGAGGAGTACACTTCTATTTATAGAGGTAGAAAATGGATGTCCTGCTATCTAGTTTGTAAGTTTAACTTGCCACAATATCAATAAGCTTTGTTTACTGAACTTCCGTTTATACTTTAAGATTTAATCTTTCGAGCTTATTGGACATGTTTCATGTGGCAACAGTGAACAGTTCTCAAATAAAAGAGAATTGACTTATAAGTTTTTTTTTTTATAATTAATTGGCTTATAAGTTAGATAAAATTTCAAAATGAAAAAAAATTACCTATAAAGTAATTATAGAAATTTATTTTGTTGATTCATCAAACAAAAAGACTATCAATAAACTTATGGAGGATGGTCTAATTGGTGAATAAGTATTGACATAATCACTACGTCTAAAGTTTAAAACTCGTGTGTAGCACCCCTAAGAATTGAATTTTATTAGAATATTCCATTTATAATAGAGTCGTTTCTATATGTTAAGAGTTACAAATGTAACAAAATAGTCCTATAAATTATTGAAAACTACGTACATATTCATTTTGTGATAAATATATTTATTATTGAATATATCCGCAAATAATATGGCGCAAATGAGCTATTTCCAAGATTTTCCAAATAAAGGAATCTCAATTAACAAGTCAAATGACCCACCTTCACCACCTTGATAAAACTCTTAACAAATTTGTAATCTCTTCGTGTCACAACCAAACTTTCAATTATTTAATTCTTCAGAAAAATTCATACCATAAATAATAATTAGCATATAACATATTTTTACAAAGTTTCATTCTCTTTTCTATGAGCTCTCTATTACTTCACAATTCTCCAAAATATTTAATTTTGTTATAGACCACATCCTTTAATTATATTTAAACCTATTTTATTAAGATATTATTCACTTTAAATTTATTTACAAAAAATGTAAATTCTCATAATTTTATGTTTAAAAAATATTTTTTTAAAATTTTAAAAAAATACTTATAAACAACTAACCTTTAAAAATCATCGCAATACAAAATTCCATTTAAACAACACTGTTCGAAACAGCGATAGCATTTTGTTGTTGAAGTAGACAAAATCGACTTGGACGCCACTAGAAGTGAACGGCTCAGATGCAACCAGACACGTGGAGCAAACCACAGATCTTAATGGCCCCGCAGACTCAATTGCTGCTCTGTGGATAATTAGTCTCTTTCTCTTATTATTATTATTATTATACTATTACTACTATATATCCAATTTTATTATTTAAGAAAAACAACAAAAATCAGGAGCCACAAGTTTACACAGGAGTTTGGGAATGGATTGAATAAAGATAATAAGGGCAGCGCCACGTGGCACTGTTTCTGGAACAGTCAAAAAAGGAAACATATTTTATTACGCGAGAGATACTTATGTGTCATTGAACGCCAAGCGGATCTTACTTGAAGATATTCCTTCCATTGATGCTAATCCTTTTCAAGTAGGACGGGTGTATACTCTCGCCTAGTTACCCAAATTAGTCAAAATTGTAGTGAATTTTTTCACTCCTCACATGTAAGTTCGAAGACACGTGCTTATAAGCAAATTTATAAACGTTAATTATTGTGAATTATATTCTTGATAATGATAAAATCTACTTTAAATTTTAAATATATATAATTTTATTTTTAAAATAATATCTTGATAATTTAAAAAAATACTTATAAATTATTTTTAGCATTGACTCTTTGTATGTATGAGAATTATGATATATTAATATTTTTAAATCTAATTGTTAGGTATTATATTTTTTTATTTCAACATTATTTTTTTGCAAATTATTTAAAGAAATGATATTTCTATGATACTAAGTATATTCGATACTTGTAAATTTCAACATTTTTCCATTTTTTACTTAGCAAAAAACAAATTCTATTTTTTTACTCTAATCCAGTATTTGATCGTAAGAAAATTGAATAAAAATAAATTAAAAATTCGAATATTATCTAACTATTTAAGAGATTCATTTTAATTTGAATCACTTCTTGCCCTGTAATATAATGTTTAATTTATAATACAGAAAAATAAGGTAGATGTTTCTGTCATATATATTTGTAAAAGATATATTTTCATCTAAAATGCATTTCACATTATTTCAATGGAGATAATAATAACTGAAATCAATGTGGCCCACTAAATAAATATTCCTTTAGCCACAAGAACAATAATATCAATTAGCACAGTAATCGCAATTGGTGGCAAATATACTTAGAATCGAAGGGATGGGGACATTCGGATGAGGTGATGTAATAAATTTGTGTTCTGTGGCTGGTATTCAAAAGGATTAGCTGTACGATCATTATTTAATTGTTTCCTCTTGGTTTCTTTATTATTTTCTTTTGGTTTCTTTATTGTTTTCTTGTTGACAGACCCGTGCTCCAAAATCTCATGCCATCCTGGAAAAGCCTACTTGGCGTTGCTTTGATTAATTCATGAAAATTTGTGAGCCATGATTTTGGTTCTTCCGGATCGGAAATATGGTTGGGAAGTGATTGGAAGTGATTTGGGACCTCTAGTTTTCTGCTCTATCTGGGTTGGATCCTACTTGTACTTGCTCGCCAGAAGTTTGGCCGTTGGCCACTCTGCATTTTGCATTAACCTCACGTGCTTTGTTATGTTGTCAACTTGTCATGTAATTCTTTCAGCGTTGCCACAACCTTTGGGAGAATTGTTTGTTTCTTTTCTACAAGGGAAGTTGAACCTATATCTCATAATTGATGACGGACATGTTAAACTACTTGAACTAATTTCAAATGGATTGGAAGAAATATTGTTTGTGTGTGCATATATTTTTGTGAAGAGTTGTCTCTTCAACTGTAACATCTAAGCTTGTTATTGTGTTTTATGCATTTACTTGATGTGTTGGATAGTATTAACTGTAAAATCTAAACTTCTTGTTGAGTTTTATACATTTACTTGATGTGTTCGATAGTATTTAATTATAACTGGGGATAAAGTTCAAAAATGACCTCAACGTTTAGGTCCATTAGCTGATTTAACCTCATTCTATTTTTTGAACCAGTTTGTCCCCTGACATTTCCTGAACCGGCCGGTTTTAGCCTTCTGTTATGAGGGATACTAATGGATGACGATGCGACAAACGAAATAGCTAATGGTTGCTCACTCGTCACACAGAGGCGCTAAGTGCCTTCTAGACTTGCCACATCATTTTTTTACATAAAAACTAAAAAACAAAAACAAAATGCATGCAGAATTTTGTGTCTTGAAAGTATAAAGACAAGAAAAAAAATACAAATCACAAAAAAAAAAAGATATTAATTGGATATGGGCCCCGATCTCTATGGGTTGACTTCCTGATTTTGTCTTTTATGGGCAGGGACGGACGGAGGGGGTCACGGGGGCTCTCGTGACCCTGCCCCAACTCTCCCCCCACACCCACACCAAATGTACTAATAATATTAGGTAGTTCTTTCGGCAAAAAAAAAATTACGTAGTTCACATTGATACGAATAAATAATTGTGCAAATTAAAAAATATGCATTAATTATAAATAAAAAAATTTAAACACTTTATTTCCCTTTCCAATTCTAAAGATATTATATTACAAATATTAATTATTATAAAAGAGATCTACTACAACATATCAATAAATATTAATTATGAATAAATAATTGTGCAAATTAAAAAACATGCATTAATTATAAATAAAAAAAATTTAAACACTTTATTTCCCTTTTTAATTCTAAAAACATTATATTACAAATATTAATTATTATAAAAGAGATCTACTACTACATATCAATAAATATTAATTATTTTTCATTACATATTTTTTTCCTTATTTTATACAATGAAAATTAACTATAAAAATTTAAAGATATATTTATATTAAAAATAATTAAATTATAAATAAAAATGCTTCAATAACGTGCAACGTACGAACATATAACACTAATTACATATCAATGGTGTCTCCAGGTGAATTTTTTTCTACATCTGTCACTGTTTATGAGTATGTGATTTGAGGATCTTCGCAACTTGTTATCAAATCAGTTAAAATGCTTCAAGTTCTTGGCTTGATCTAGATGGAGCTTCTTGATTATGTTGATAGAGGAATGAGGGACTTAGCAGCTTGTTCTCGATCTCCGGTGTGGCTTGATGGAAGAACGACATGGGCACAGTGGCTTGATCTCAGTGGCTCTTCTTGGTTCTTAAAGGCTTGAGTCTACACTTTTGCAGGGTTTCGCTATCTTAAATTTATTGGCAAAAAAATGAGGGTGACATCCTATTTATAGACTTTGGAGGTGAAGAATAAAAACATGTGGTGATTTATATTCATTCTCTCATTTAAAAAATAACATCAAGAATTACCTTTAAGATAATTCTTGTTGTAATTATAAATTATTAATAAAATAATTATAATTTTTGATAATTATCTTATAAATAATTAGCTTTTTTAATGGGCTTGGTCACAATAACTTGAATGAATTTGGACCTTTGAAGATTAATGGATCCAATAACACCTTAATTGGACTATTTTATGGGCCGGTGAAGTTTCTTATTCTATAGTTGGCCCTCGAGACTTATTCACGGATGTGAACATATGAATATGCGAGGTCAATACGTCTTGAAGATTTTGTTTCATGAGATAATTTGTCATTGGATCCTACAGCGACTGTCCTTGTTGTAAGCCCATTTGGCAAGTCTCCATTTACTTAAGTGGGAATTACACTCGTCTCGCTCTTTTGAAAACATATTGCACTAATCATTGTATTTTTATTTTTACTTCAAATCTGATAATTCAGAGAGAGAAACTCACACCTGTAATCTCGTTTGTCCATATTATCTTTTTAATTATTATTTTTTAAATAATAAAATCTCTTTCTCTCTTTCTCTTCTCTCTCTTCCCCTCCCTCTCTTTCCTTCTACACCTTGGTTCTACATCTCCACTTTCTCTGCCAAACTCTCTTATTCTCTTTTTCTTATCTTCTCTCTCTTCCCCTCTCTTTCACTTCTTTCGTCCGACGTATCCACTTCCTCTGCTTGCCATCTCTTCTGCTCTTTGTCGCCGTCCCTAGCTCTCTCTGCGACGGTCCAAAAATTTCGACTCTGACTGTTCCGCCTCCGCCGCCGTTAGCAAAGCCGCCCATAACAAGGAGTAGTCGCCGCCTCCGATCGATTTGTGCCGTCGTCGAAGGATCGAGGAAGAAAGAGGGTGTTAGGGTTTCAGGTCTGTTTGGTTGCAATTTGGGATTTAGGGTTTTCGTTTTTTCATTTGCATTTTCATTGGGATTTCGACTTTTAAATAAGTTGTTTTTCCATATCCAATTACATACATTGTTATTGTTTCATAAGTATTATTAATTATGAGCAAGTTTTGTGAAGGAATTTTGAGTTTGATTTTTTAAGATTTTAATTTTTATAGCCTTTAATGCCCAAAAACGGTGTTTTTGTCGCTGGGAAGAAGAAGGGTACCGAAGAGAAGGCTACGGGTGATGGTTCAGTTCGTGCTAAATGTCGTAGCATGCACTACTTCGGTGATTAGTGATTATTTGATGTATATTCTGCTATTATTGCATTGTATATTTAGTGATTATTTAGGAAGAGTATATTCAATGATTATTTGGTGTATATTCAATGATTATTCTAGTTTTATTTTGTTTTCAGATTGCACGTTTCCATGTTCTAGGGAGCGTTGGTTTAATTTTTTTGATTGTTAACTTGAGGTCTTATATTCTATCACGACCCATTGTGAATCCGCGATCGGCGTACGAGGTGAATCGTCTGTGGGAGCCCGACTTATCTCGCACAATTCTCAGAGAGCATAACATACTACCCAGATGATCATATTAATAAAACATTTATTAAAACGTTTAATAATCGAAAACAATATAAGAAAGTGAATATAAATAAATAAATATATATCAAGGTTATAAATGTGGAAATCAACGGAACATATGACAAAAACTAAAATGGCAACCCTGTAATCCAACTACATCCCGATGTGGAGTTCTACAATACAAAAGATGAGCCCGGATAAAAAGGACATCACTAACTAAAGGACGTTTCACTGGTGACAGGGATGCGAAATTGTTGCCGAAGCCCAAATCAGTGAACCTGCTCAATAGGGATCACACAAACAGAGAAACAAAAGGGGTCATGGCCTAGTGAGAAATAACATTGTAGATCGCCTCATACGTGCCTCACAAAGACTGTTTTGAAAACAGTTCAAAACTACCACAAGAAGGTATAATAAGTATATATATATACACACACACACACACATTATATATATATATAGCCTTTCAACATCATTTCTCAAAGGTTCACAAACATAGAAATCACATACATAGAGGCGTATAAAACAATTTTCATTTTCAGAGTCAAAACCTATATACAGATATATGAGACCAAATCAGAGGCTTGCATCTAGTACAAATAACATAATATGTGGGCTCTGGCACAATCAATATCAAATCATGTATAGGATCAAAACACATGGCTACCGACAACCCTAGTAGTTGGGCTTATCAAAGCGTTGATATACCAAATGTCACATTTATCCCCGTAACATAGGAGTTCCATATCAGAAAACAGAAATCATACTAATATATATAACATGAAAGCAAGGCATGCATAGAAGCATCAAAATCAAAGAGGAGATATATAGTACACACACACACACACACACACACACACACACACACACATATATATATATATATATATATATATATCAGTTTCAAAATAGAATCCTGATTAATATACATAATTAGTTTATCATTAGCTAATTCTTAGATTAGTCAAATTTCAATATATGTGTCGAGCACAACAAAAAACATATACAGTTTGAGACACAGCCTATGTGTCTGAAGCTGCTATTCACTCACCTGACAGTCCAAGTGTAAATGCCCGTCAGGCCCCACTCGCCGGTGGCTGGTCTCTCGGACAAGAACAGGAAGTTGAACAAAACAAATATATACCGATAGATATATCAGAAGCAAATTCAAATGCGATATTGTGGCAATACCATATGCATGATGTGCAAATGCATACTCAGACTATTCTAGGATAGTTAACTAGTTTTTTCGAGTAGTCAGAATCCTCAAATAAATTCCTGAACTCTCAGAAATCGACAATATGCAAAGATACAAAATTGGTCCCTAAAGACCACACCTTACTCGAGTAAGCCAGACAGGATTACTCGAGTAATAGACACCTCTTCTCACTCGAGTAAGCCATACCAGCCACTCGAGTGAGATAAGACTCTGCTTTCTCGAGTAAGCAAAGCTCTTACTCGAGTAAGCCATAACCCATAAAATCCCAGAAATTGTGTAACATGATTTCACCGACCAAAATTGATACCAAACACCCACATTGACTCTAAACAAAGCCCTGAACACGAATATAGGGTCCAAACCAACAAAACAACTCGGAATCACCCTAGATCGACCAAAATCAAAGCTAACCCTAACTCAACTAATGCCTCACTAAATCCGATGATTCAAAGCTTGAATCATGTTCCCTTAACCTCAAACAGCCATAATCTAACAATCATAAGCGTCCATTAACTTAGAATCATCCCAAAAAATGCAAACTCATTTACAAACTCGGTCTAAAGCATGAATCCGAATTTAAAAGCATGAAGTGGATGAAATAAAGAGATTAGATACGTAATCTTACCTCTAGGAATGAAATGGGAACAATGGAAAGTAATGAGAACACGTTTCGCACCAATCTGAGTGAGGGAAGTGAAGTGAGAGAGCCGAAAGAGCTATTTATAGACCCCTGCTCAAAACAGTATCATCACTCGAGTGACAGGCCTTGATCACTCGAGTAACAAAATCTTGTTACTCGAGTAGCACTTTCCCAGGTGTTCTTCGTGTTCATCAGGGAACCTTACTCGAGTAACACAGATGACTTACTCGAGTAATT
>CAODLS015093735.1:0-17333 GCA_948243855.1 Flueggea neowawraea
CCAACTTTCAGTTTTCAGCTCTGGATGGACTCGAACCAAAAATGATGTTCGAGACAGAAAGTCGAATACAAGAAATTTACTGTAGGTATAAAAGATAAAGACCAACAAGAATTTTGAATCATAATCCAAAATTCGTTCTCCGCTCTGATACCACTGAAAGAATCTAGCTACTGGTTTAATAAATAAACAATATATAATAGTAGGTTTGAGTTACCTACCTTGATTCCTGTGGAAACTCGACCCAACCAGCAGCGGAAGACAAAGGTCAGGAACCAGACTATGTTGGTCTCGCGAGCAAACCACGATCGAATTGTCGACATGAGTGCTCGTCTCTTTCACAACGTAGATGCAACTTCGGATCGGGATCGACAAAAGATGAATGATGGAGGAAAAAGATAGAGAAAGGAAGAAAGGGGGAAGGATGAAGGAGGGGAGAAATGTTTTCTCCCTCCCTCCTTTTTGCTTCCTTCTTCTTTCTTTTCTTTTTCCTCTCCTCTTCTTTTCTTTCCTCACTCATATTTATAAACCCTGAAATAGGCTTAAGCCCAATGAGTTTAATACATGGGTCTTATGAGCTCATCTCAATTGGGCTCGCCAATTATTCTCGGTCCATCGTCACGGTTCACACCTTAACCGACCGAGTTCGGTTCACCCGTCATGGACAGACCGCTTTTTCCAACAAATACTTAGACAAAAGTGCTCTTCTTATTTATTGCAATAATTTTTTAATAAAAGAGAAGATTATATCATACATATAATTTAAAAAATTCCGATTAATGAACAAAGTGATATTCCTCGTAAATTAACATGCAAATAGCTAGCTAAAAAAATCAAGATGTTATGGGCAAACCATTTGAAGGTTTATGTTTGCAATAATTACGAAATTTTGATAAACTATTAAAAATAATTTTGCCTCAAAGGAAATAAGTTTCTCACTAGAGAATAAAATTAGTATCTCAAATAATTTCGTCATTTGAGTCATTTGTGTGCTTGTGTTATTTTATTTTTTTTAAAATCGTAAAATTAGTTAAATTATCAATCCAGAATTAGTTAATGAAATGTGAATTTGAAAGTTAAAATTTTCTTTCAAATAAGTATTTGATGAGAGAATTACTGAGTTATTAGAGTCAATTAATATTTTCAAAGCTATTTTCTCTTCAAGGAAAAAGGAATTTTTTAAAAAAGAAACAACATTATCTTTCAGTTCCTAAAATGGAGGATGTAGGCACTATGAACATAGTAAGCTAAGAACAATAGAGAACAATATAGGGACAGATAGAATAAAAGCAAATGGACTTAACAGTGAAGAGAGAGACCCTACTCCATCTCGTTTGTCCTAAATGTCACAAAAGCAGAAACAACACATATTTGCACATGCCTGTAAAGCCCTAATTTCTGCTCAGCTTCATAAATGAATATGCGCCATATATATTTTTATCAAATTTGCATATAGGTTGTAGTGTATATGTATAAATATATTTTAAATCGAATTTTTGTTAAGAGTCAAGTCACTAAAATAATAATCTAGTAAACAGAGAAAAATTTTAAACTATGGGCATTTTTGCGTCACTTAAAGTTACTACATCAAGGACTAAAAATATCCTTATTTGATACAAGTACACCACAATTAAGTATTATGCTATGACACAAAAGTTTGAGAGCATCAATAAACATCATTATCTGAATAAGGGAAATTACTAACCCAACATTTTATCCAAAATACAACTTGACTAATTCACCTGTGTAATAACTACGAACTCATCACCGCATGAAGCTAATCCCGAAAACATCCGCCTATTCTGCGCTTTCCACAACTCCCTACCATAGAGTCGGCCACAACTATATGTTCATAACAATTAGTTTGGGAAAACACAAAATTCGTTGGCACGGTTAAAGGCCAACAATGTCCTCCGAAATTTTAGCAAAGAGAAACAAAAACTAAAGAAGTGATAAAATGGGGTAAAGTTTTAACATTTCAATATCTTCCATTAAGCCTTTGGAAAAAAAAAACTCTTTTCTTTTGCTTTAAAGTGAAAGTGTCTTTACAAGTTATTACATTCAATCCCTTGCACTTTCTCCCTTCCAACTTTAGCCAATCCAATCAAATCTTCACCTTTACACAGCTGCACCAAAACATGGCCGAAAGAGGCTAATTTTAGATCCAATCTACGGCAAATAGTTACATGTTGTGCTGGCGCTACTAGCCTAACACAAATCCAACACAATGACACTCTCCCATGTGGCTGTATTTATTTACTGATCACCCCTTCTTTCAATCAGAATCAAACATTTTCCAGCATTTTAGAATGTTGTCTTCAAAAATTAATGTGAGTTACTGACATTCTTGGTTCCATTCATCATTCTTGCTAATTCATTCAATGCTAGGTCTGGAATTTGTCGTAAATTCTTCCCTAATTTGGTCAATCTGTTTGTCATTGGAGTACAATTTTCACTTAAGTATCTTTGTATATATACTGCTCCAAATTGATAATCTTCTCCCAAATTTTTAGTGTCAAATTTGATGGACGTGACAATATGTTACTCAACATGGTTTTGCATGCATGTGCTAGGAGTGTTATGGTTGGAGTGTTCGTACAAGTTACTAATTGGAGTCCCATATGTTTGTTGCTTAAATTTCCTCTAGGAGAATTTACCCATTTTATATTCACTGATTCTTATATTTGAACTTAAAATTCGAAAAAAAAAAGAAGCTTTGCGGAATCATTGATTCTTAGTTCTAAAATCCATAAAGAAAATATTTTTGTGGTCAACTATTTGGAAATTAGAGTGCGATGTTATTTGCTATCCAACAAATATCTTTTTTTTTTTATTTCTTGAATGCCGTCTCACTTTTTAATAAGTAGAATCCGCTCAAGACCAATAAGATAATTGTTGAACTAATACCTATACCTCAATTTTTTCACTATGAAATTATCTAAACCTTATGTCAGGACTAAACCAAAGTGAAATTTACTAGGGTCAACAGTATTTGGCCGCATACGGTGGCAAGTACTCTCATCTCTTCTCTCTTCTCGCCTCCTCTTTCCATTCTCTATGCTTCTCTACTAAGGGAGTGGCGCCACCATAGACATGGCTAAATTTAAACTGGCCTGTATCAACTCGTTGAAAACTCAACTGGAACCTTATTGATTGGTTTGGTTCAGGTTCATGATTTTTTAAAAATACTTACTAACGTTTTTGTTAAACCAAAACAATTGGAAATTTTTTAAAAAAAAAAGATAAATAACGTTATACACAATATATAAATATTTTTTCAACTAAAGTCAATTTAAAATATAAAAATGGTTAAAATATAATAATTTAAATACTGAAAATTATGAACTATTGCATCAGATATCATACGCTGTCCCTATTTCTTTTCCTATCATAATTCATGCGTAGAATTGCTGGGAATTGACACCTCTCCAAATAATCCAACCAGCCCATTAGCCCATTATTTGTCCAGTGTGCACCACATTGCATACAAGGGCCTCTTACGGCCTAGTTATATATGGGTTCCATTTACTTTGGGCTGTGGGTTTTCCAACAAGTTCCATAACTTCTCAAATGTAACCCCTCTTTTCACCACTAGTATACATCTTCCCATAAAAATTATCTACAACGTAACCTTTTCACTTTTCGAGATAAATTGTAAAAAATGGCGCAAAAAATTGACTTTTTGCAAAAAAAACAGAAAATATTGCCAAAGCAGAATTTTCAGCAGTGTTCTGACATCATGATTGGAAGACTTAACGACGTGGATGTCGTAAACTTAAGAAGGTGAGAATTGTAACATTTTATCTAAGTAGATAACTAAAACTAGTAAGTCAAGTTAAATGCTGCACAACTACTATCCAAAGTTTAAGCCCAAAAGTTGTTAGATATTACTTAAAGACAGTTGTGTGCTTATGCCGAATTGTGACAATTATTGTATCAAAGCAACTCCGTATGCAAACTTGAATGGTAAACCCTAACTGATGGCAATGGTGGGGCAAATCTCAATAGTTGAGAGGAAAGCACAGAGTATAAGCGAATCCTATATCAGTAGGTTGAATATTGGCAAATCACATACCGACAAAATACGAGAGAGATTATTGGTATCTTATCGAAAGGCTGGCGATAAGGATGTCACAAACCTTATAGGGTAGAAATTGTAACATCCCATCTAAGTAGGCAGTTGAATCTAGTAGGTTAAATTAGCTACTGTGTAATTATTGTCCAAAGTCGCACATCAGATACATGTAAGAATATGGAAAAGTTTATAAGTCTTAAATAACTAAAACTTGAACTTTTGGCCTATGTGGTTGGAAGTTCATTACTTGTCAAAAAATGCTATTTAAGGACAATTCTTTGTTTATACTGGATCCATGGCATTATCTCAAATCCATGGAATGTTATTTTGGTTTCTACTCAGTATTCATTTGGTATTAATTTGTATTCACTTGGCATTTTTTCATATGGTTTTTTATTTGTAGAATGTTTTTAGTATTAATTGTTTTGTTTTATTTAAGGAAAAATCCATGGCGGTCTTCGACATTAGATGTATTATTCATCTCAGTCCCTACTAGTTTTAAATTAGTCGCTCCAGTTTCTCACCTTAATTTCGTTAGTTTTATCTAACAGAAAAAACAAAGAGACAAATTTACCCTTAAATTTAAAATATATTTACTCTCTTTCTTTATTATAATCTATAACCTCAACAAATAAACCCAACTAACTCAAACTAACCCAACCCAACCAAAAAACCCTATCCAACCATTAAACCAACTTAACTCTAACCAACCCAGCCCCTTCTCTTCTTCAAACTGAGCACACTTATCAAACCAATCCAACATAGCCAAACTAACCCAACCTAGCCACCCAAAAATTGTTTCTTCTTCAAATAGCTAACCAAACCCCATTACCCAAACCCTAATACATTCCGCCATCGTCTCTCTCTTTGTCTCTCCCTCTTCAATTTTGTCAACCATCGACGCCATCTCTCCACCCTCATCCTTTCTCGCTAAAGGCAACAACCGACGATATCTTTCAACCACCGATTCGATCTCTCCACCAACACGAATCCGTTTTTGCATCTCTGTGCTTTGATCCGTCGATTTCAACGTGAGTTTGGGTTGTCTCTTCATCGCCATTTCTAGCGATGATTGGATTCGATTCCATCAACCACCGACGTGATCTGTCCACCCTCGTCCTCTCTCGCAAAGCCTCATCAAACCCACAAAGCTTGTCACCAAATTTTCAAGAAAAAAAATCAAAATGTTCAAACTTGATGAATCCGTTTTTGTGTCTTCGTGCTTCGGTCTGAAGATTGGTCAATATTAATGTGTGTTGGTCATGTTCTTTGTTTGTGTTTTGTTGGAGGTGTTAGGTGGGGATTTTGGATCGAAATTGTGGTCAAGTCCATCAAGATGGAAAAGGTTAAAACAAGAAGTGTAAAGAGCATTAGAAGCGGGGTTTGGTTGATGGTCTCAGGGAAGCTATGCTCTGTTCTGTGATGCAAGTTTCTTTGTATTTGCTTTCGATTTGAAGTTTTGATTTTCTTTAGTGATTAGATCTATAATATTTCAAGTGTCTGGATGTGAGGAATTTCTGGACTGAGTTCAATTTTGTTGTTCATTTCATATTCATTTTGTTCATTTTGATAGGCGACAGAGATCAATGAAAGAGATTTTGAAATTTTGTTCATTTCGAAATTTTTGCTTTGTCTTGATTTTGTATTTGCAGATCTATAATCTTTGATGTTTGAATGAAAAAGATGTTTGGGTTGATATAGATTTTTCTGGGTTTTAGTTCTTGATATGAATTCAATTTTGTTTGGGTGATGAGAGAGAACGAGATTGAGAATTCTGATGAGAGAGAAAAAAAATCTGGTTTTGCAATTTTCCAAATCTGAGTGGGTTTTTGAAGAAGGTGGGGTGGTGGTGACTAGGTGTATGGAGGTTGAAACTAGGTGGAGGAGGAAGCAGATGAGTAATGCAGGAAGATTAGAGAGAGAGAGGGGGGAGAAGAGAAGTGGATGAAGAGAGCAAATGTCATTAAATTTTTAAAATTTATAGATCTTATGTATCACGTCAAAAAATCTATCGTAACTGGTTATTTTTTACTAACTGTGATAGACAGTGGAATCAGAGCGGTTAATTTAAAACTAGTAGGACTTTGATGAATAATACACCAAATCTCGGGAACTGTCATAGATTGCGCCCTTTTTTTATGAATTTGCATTTTTAGTTTCCCACGACTTTCAATGATTTATTTCAGATTTATAAAATGTTATTTTGGTTTCCAAACGGTATTTAAGTAGTATTCAACAGTCTCCAATCTTTTCGTTTGATAGCCGCAGTGGTCGTGGGAAAAAAATTAATAGATCGATTTTGACGAAATTATTTTGTCGTCCATCCGTAATTTTGTCCTTGTCCCTCGGTAAACTAGGCACGTGTACCAGCACTTGAGGCTTTCCCAATAGCAATCCACGTCAAGATTCTCATGCACGCAACGCAACAGATCCCATCACCACAAGTAACGTGATTCTCCTGGGTCCCACTTCCTAGAATCTCCTAACAAATAACCGTCAAACACCACCACAATTAAACATAAATTTAATTTAATTAAAACAAATAAAAATTAAACTCCTCCCCTCTCGCTCACCTATGGAATCTCTGCATCTTAACTTCCACCTCTCACCAATCTCTACAAAGCCTTCCAAGCTCTCTCTCTCCCCTCCTATCTTCTCTTACAGACTCTCCAGGTCGTCAAGGTTCGAAAGGCCCGCGTTGACCAGGAAATGGAGTGGTGTGTACTCGTCGTCGAATCGGACGGTGAAGGCGGAGTCCAGGTCAACGACATCAGACGGCAGCGATTTGTTTAAGTCCATTGGAAGAGCCGTTCTAGGCTTCGCGGCTGCTGCCACTGCTTTGGCCTCCGTTTGTTTTGACTCTCCGGCTTTCGCTGAATCTCTAACGGTAGCTTTTCCTGTTTCCCGCGCTCGAGAGGTGATCGCAGATTTTCTTTTCTTGTTGTTTTAAAGCGTTTTCGTTTGCGAACTGTTTGGTTTACTTTATTTAAGTTACTTTTTGAATGATGTTGGCCATTGTTATGGTACATTTTTTGTAAGATGTCATTGTGGAGTACATTTCGAACTGAGTTAACAGCTACCTCTCTGTAGGCTATGTCCAATTTGGTCTGATTCAATTCTTTTTTAACAGCAACCGATTTAATTGTTTAATTTTTCTTGCTTCTGATTGATTTGCTGCAGTTTTGATGGTTACAATAGTTGCAGTTTTAACATTTGATTTAAAGTTGATATATCGTTTTCGTGATTCTGAAATAAAGGCTGAAATGAACTAAAGTTGATCTTAATTATAAGATGTTGGTTCAGTTATTAACATGTTTAACTTGAGCAGATTTTAACCGTAAAGGGCAGGAACCATGAATGTTTTAATTCCAGACTGAAATAACACTTTCTAGTAAAAGAAAACTCCTGTTTGTTTCATACTTAGTCTAAACAAACGCTTCTTTGTTCAACAAACTAAACAAAAGAACTTTTTTAATTAACTGGATGATTATTCTGTGATGTTAAGGAGTGAGGTTGTTGTTAGGTAAACACAGTTCAGAGGACGCTTGTAGAGGCTTGGGGTTTGATCAGGGAGACATTTATAGACCCAACTTTTAATCATCAAGGTATGCAATGCGTTTATTTTGTTTATTTTTAATTTTGGAAAACAATCAGTTATTTATTTATTTATTTATTTTGTTATTGTAGATTGGGACATGAAGTTGCAGCAGACAATGGTGGAAATGTTTCCCCTGAAATCCACTGATGCAGCGTATACTAAAATCTGTGCGATGCTTTCAACTCTTGGAGATCCATTTACTCGGATTATCAGTCCGAAGGTTTAATAACAACTTTCCTTCTTTTGGTTGATAGCTTATCGAATCCAGTGTTGTTTTGATTAAGCTAATGATGGTTTTCGTTTATTTATTTATAGGAGTATCAAAGTTTTAGAATTGGGAGTGATGGAAATTTGCAAGGGGTCGGCCTCTTCATAAATGTGGAACCAAGGACGGGGCATTTGGTATGTGATTCTATGAGAGGCGTTGTATTACTCTAATCTACCTATTGATCATTCTTAGAATATGTAAGAGGCTTGATCTTATTTTGAAAGCATAAATTTTGGTGGCTCCTAAAAGTGTTTGTCAAGGAAAGTTTATGCCATTTCAAGTGCATCAGGAAAACAGGTGTTCTGTGATTTTTAAACTTTAACTACTTCTCTGTTTTATTTTAAAAAATAGTTGATTCAGAGGCATTCATCGTTCTAGACAGCTTCTTAAATTCATTATTCTTGCTCCGTGCTGATTTTTGTGAATATATCAAATGCTTATATTCATTTTGAAATTTCTTTTTTAGTGGTCAATAAAGTTAAATAGCTTCATGTTGATTCTGTGAATGATATAGCAAGATTTTAAGTGGTCAATAAGTTATCTTGTTGATTTGCAAAAATGCCTTACAATATAGTCCGTTTGGGCTTATGGGTTTAAAGAAACTTGTTCTTCATGAAACAATTTAGCCATTCATCACATCTTTTCTGTTATTTTAGGAGGATATATTTTGCGATTTTTTTAGTTATCTCTCAACTCAACTTAAGAGAAAACAGCATTGGATGCTAGTGTGAGTTATTGACTCTGCAAAATCCAACTAGATTCGCTACTTTTTTATAAGATTCATTACTTTTTATTCAATCGTTACAGAATCTCAATTTCGCTTGCTTTTGTTCTGTTTTGCTTGCAAAAGTGATACTATTGTTGGTCTTGCAGGTTGTTTTGTCATGCGTTGATGGTAGTCCAGCTGCTCGTGCTGGTATACGTGAAGGAGATGAATTGATTGAAATTAATGGTAATAAATGTTTACAACTCTGATCTTTCTCCCGATGACACTATTTGAATGTGATCAGATGAATGGCGCCTCTAACCTTCCTGGGAAAAATATTACTGCAAACTTTTAATCTCAGCTTACTTGAGATAATCATTTCTTAACATGTGATAATTCTGATAATATCATCACATCATGATAACTCAGGTAATTAACCTCGGTATGTAAGCAGCCCCTATGTTCCAATATTTTTGAACATAACTACTTTTCCAAGAGGGAAAACCATCAGAATATTTAGCGATATCCTATAAGTAGAAATATTTGAAGCTCATTTCATCAAGTAATTGTTTTCTTGGCAACATCACTTTCTTGAGCTTGGAATCATTCTACTACTTTCCTGATATTCTTATTCAAATTGACTTAATGATTCTGATCACCTTTAAAATGATATTTCAGGAGAGAGGCTAGATGGTGTTGCCAGTGAAGTTGCAGCACAGAAACTTAGAGGACGTGTTGGAACTTCTGTTTCAGTAAAAGTCCACAATGTAATCATCAACCCTCTTCCACTGAAATGTAAATAAGATTATGTTTCTTTGACTGCTTAAAATTTGTGAGATTATACTGCCTGACATATTTCCATGCAGCAATTTGATATTATACATCCGTGCTTCCATCTTTATATTGTTGCTGAGCTCACATCCATGAGAATCATGGAAATGAAACTTTCATTGTCATCATCATCATCACAGGACTTGCTACATGCTAATAAATTTTGTTACATTTTACAAACTCATAGAAATTTAATTCTCTCAGCCAGTGGATGTCCAATTGACATTTTTCTAGTCCATGAACAATGTCTTGGACTTCTGTGCATGAATTTTTTCCGGATCAGTACATTCACTGAAATTTTGGTGGTGTTGTCAACTTTTTGCAGGGAAAACCTTCAGGGGATGACTCTAGTATCAGAGAGGTATTAGATCTTTCATTGATCATTATTGCAGTGACATTTTAAATAGTTCACTAGTCTATTCCTGACTTCCTGTGCAGCATGGATAATCTTAATTGTGGTACTGGGAATAGGCGTGCTTATGAGACTTGCTTGGTTAGCAATTTATAGCTTCATAATTTGGACTAAGCTTGTTGCTTTCAGGTCCAACTACCTCGTGAGTACATTAGGTTTTCGCCAATATCTAGTGCCATCATCCCTCATAGAACACCGGATGGTCGTCTAACAAAGACCGGCTACGTGAAACTATCATCCTTCTCTCAGGTAATGATTATAAACGTCATATATGGTCAGTTAAATTATTTATTTCTCGTATTTGTTATCATGGAGACGTTGAGTTGCTTGGCTTGCTTTCTCTGAATCAGTAAAAGTCCTTCCGATTGGCTTTTGTTTGTTTCAATGGAAATGAAATGGCTTTTATTCAGTAGCACAGCATACGAAAGATTTACCAATTTGTTTCCAATCAATTCACAGTATATGTCTCCACCAAATTGAAAACGACTACTATATTTCCAATGGAAATTAATTTTTCGTTTCCATTTTGGTAGAGCGCTGCTGCCGATATGGCCAATGCAATAGAGGAAATGGAAACCCAAGGTGTGCATTCGTACATACTGGACCTGCAGAATAATCCAGTAAGTTCCTACTATTTACTTTCTGTGGAAAAAAAGACTTCATGAGTTCAGTCTGTGTCTTCCTCTTTCAGAATACTGACAGTGTATGGTGTTTCTTTTCTTGCCATTAAATTTGTCTTACAGGGGGGTCTTGTAACAGCTGGACTTGACGTTGCTCAGATGTGGCTCGATGGAGATGAAACTCTTGTGAACACAATTGATAGGGAAGGGAAAATGCTGCCCATCAACATGGCCAATGGTCATGCTATTACACATGACCCGCTAGTGGTGCTTGTGAGGATCAATTCCTATTTTTCTTTCATTAGTTTTGCATAACTTCTTGAAGCATACTTAATTATTGATTCTCGCATTTTGTTGTAAATTTTCATTTGGAACTTCTGAAGTTCCACGTTATTTTGTCAGTTTTCTGTACACATGGTTTAGAACAATGCCTTCACAGTGGATGACGTCTTCATATCAAACAAAACAGGTCAATGAGGAAAGTGCAAGCGCAAGTGAGATTCTAGCCGGAGCTCTGCATGACAATGGCCGAGCCATACTTGTGGGGCATAGGACATTCGGGAAAGGAAAAATTCAGGTATCAGCATCATGCCTATGGCTTGACAAAGCTTCTACTCTTTTTATGTGCGTTTTAAGCAAAGAAAAAAACAGCATGCGCATTCCACTCTGACGAGGTCTAATAGATTCATTTTGCAAATTTCCCCGAATAAGAAATTCGATTCAAAGGAACTGGTAAGACTATGGATTCGGGTCGTCAATTTGGATCCTTGACTTGAAAATGATTAGAAGATCGACTTGAATTAATGAAGAATGTTTTCATACTTGTATGAATTGAACTTGTGTTTTCTTTTTCTCTTTCTCCTCTACCTGAGTGTTAAAATAATTTCACAGGGAAATCTTTTTAATGTAGTATGTCTTTTTATTCATTCTTTTTTTATTTTTTTCCTGCAGAGTGTTACAGAGTTGCACGACGGATCAGCTCTGTTTGTGACGGTGGCGAAATACGTGTCGCCTGCACTTCACGACATCGATCAAGTTGGCATAAGCCCTGACGTGCAATGCACAACGGACATGCTGAATTCACCTAGGGACACTTTGTTAAAGAATAAAAGCTCAATCTCGTCCCTCGAGGCAGACTCCTGTATCATGGTTGCAGAACATGAATTGGACGTTCAAGAATCCAAAGGGACTGCCTCTTAAAAGTTAAGCTTCTTGCCACCACTTCATTTCATTTCATGCTCTGGAAATTATTTGTATAGATTTAAACTAGAAATTCGAGCATCCTGTTGCTGGCCTGTACATAATTGTTCACTGAATACCTTATGTATAAATAAAACCAGAATTAAATGGGTCGCAATGAAACGGTATGGGTTACTCCTCTCTTAAACGGATGTCTCAAATTTGAATATGGAGAAGCTCTAAAACTCAGTAAGAAGAGTATTGCCGTCCACTAGGGACTTGCCGTGCTAAGTCTAAATTAGTCAGATATGATGAAATTTAATGAAAAATAAAAATTAAAGGGCCATCAAAAAGTGCATTTTGTTATTTCATTAGCAATAAAAAGTTCATAGTAACGAATTAATTCAATGCAATTAACAACACCAGAAAATCAATCAAACCAATAAAAAAAAACAGCAGATATGCTATAATATGTTTTTACAGGAATGATCAGAATCAGTGCCTCAGTAGAGCAAAGAGTGATAAAACGAGTGAAACGTCAACAAGACCACCAGACACAGGCTGACAAAACCCTGCTCCAGTAACCATTGACGGAGCCGGTGCTGGCTCCATCTGTGCCGGCGCTGTTGCAGCTGCAAAGAAGATTGCAGCCAGGTAGGCAACCATAACCCACCTGAAAAAACCAACTTGAGCCATTGGTGAAGGTTAGGTGGTGCAAGATCAAATGCAGAATTGCAGGTTGTGTGTGAGCTGAATTTATATATAGGTGCGGTTGGTCTTATGGAACCCTACAGCGAGCTGTCAAAGGTAACTCTGACTGATACATTGGACGGCGCCGTATAGTAATTTGACACCATGATTGTGAAGTTTGGCTTCTAAAGATAGTGTGTGTTGGCCCGTGTCTGAAATTCCAGAACAGTTACACCTTTCATTGCAGTACTCCCCGTGTGCCCCCATCAATATGAAAAAGGTCTTCTTTTCTTCATTTTTATTTGGCAAACTTTTTTTTTTTAAATCAAAGGACTTTTCATAACTTCAAATCATTTTAAAAAAATTTTATTTACTGTTTTATGTTCTTTTTCTGTTTCTTGAAAACTGAAATATATTTGAAAAAACGTGTTTATTTGTGAAAATAAAAAACAGGTTTTTTAAAAATAGTTGTAATCTACTTGAAATACAACTACTTGTTTGCATTTTTCTTCAGAAAAAACTAGTGGAAACTTTTGTTTTCCAAAAATGCTGGTGGTAGGCGTTGGTGTCCTGACATTTAGTGATTTTTATTTTCAAAAAATGTCATTAATGTTTAATGACACTTTTTAAAATCGTTGCTAACTCTTTATGACGTTTTTCAAAAGCGTCACCAGATTTTTGTGACGCCTTTTTAAAAACATCATCAAACTTAATAGCGCTTATTGGAAAAACACTAAAAAAATTAATAGCACTTATAAAAAAAAATGTTGCAGATTTTAATAGCTATTATATATAAAAGCGCTATTAATATCAAATGAGTATATGAATTGTATTATTTACAAAAGTGGAGTAATTTTAATGATGCAATTTATTTGTTAATATTTATTTCAGTTTCATAATTATGTAAACCATTTTCTTTAATTTTATGCATCATTGATATAACTCAAAATTACAAAATAAGATAACACTAGTTTTAGAATCCATATATATTGTCACAACTAAGAAAATAGGTATCACAAAGTGTAATATTCAAAATTATAGCTATAAACCAAAGAAAATGCAACATCAATATATAGTTGAAAGCTAAAATTAAATAATAGAAAGAGCAAAATGCATAGTTTAATATTGTTCCATGAACATCACTCGTCTTGATCTGCGTTTCGATGCCTATATTTGTTCCAAGTTCGCTCTGATTGGGTTCTTATAGTTACTAAATATGACACCAAAATGAGTTTATTAACTATAAAACAAAATTGAGTAAACATTTTAAATTTAAAATATACTTACTGTTGTGTCAACTTTCGATATATAATTTTGTGATACCTTTATTCTTCTAGCAAATTCGCTCATCTTTTCAAACTCTATTTGCATTTCCTTTTGAAGCTCTTTGTGACGAGCAAGTTTGATTGTTGATAGAGCATTCGAATATTGATTCGATTCTTCTACTTTCTATCAAAGAAGTATAGGGCCGTTTAGTTAAGAAAATTTTTTATTTTTCCTAAAAAACTAGAAAATAGAAATAGAAAAATAAAAAATTTGTTAAAAAAATTTGTTGATTAGCGAACAAATTTTTCAAATGATTTTGTAGAAAACAAAAACAAAATAAAAAATAAAAAATTATTTTCTCAATTAAACATAACCATAATATCTTGAATCAGAATGGCACACATCTATATCCTTTTACGCGTCCATTTTTATTTGGTCCAAATAGCTCATTAAAAATTTGATGCTTATGACCATTTGTACTGGATCTTGATGATGACTTACTAATATGCTCAGCAATCATATTATTACCATTTCCCTGCAAAGGTATATAATATTAGAACATGTTTTCTTCAACATATAAAAGAAGATAAAAAATGTGGTGAAGTAAGGGGCAACCGAAATTTTAAAAAGACAGAGAAAGAAAAGAGTTTACGATACGTTATTTTGTAGATCGTTTATCTGAAACTAAACAGAGTATAAATAATAATAATAATAATAGTAAAAAATGAATTAAGTTTCAATTTTTAGTTCACTAAGGTGTGATGAATCAGAAAACGTAATAAAAGCTTAACCAACAAACATGTAATTTTCTTATTGATTATTTTATTTTGGACAATATCGTACAATAAACACCGATTCTCTTTTTTCTTATTTTACCATGAAACTCGGATACTCTAATACCATAACATAATGACTATAACGCCACTCATGAAGCGAACACTTGCGAGCATTTTCTAATTTCACTTCCATTTTATAAGCTCCTAATGCCGAGTACATAATTTGACAACAATAACACATTCAATGGTTTAAGAGAGCAAGAAAACAGATCGCAATGGACAACACGGTGATAGCTCCGGGAGCTGGCAGCGAAAGCCCTGCTCCAGTTTCCATCGACGGCGCCGGAGCTGGTGCCAATTCTGCTGATACTCCACTAGTGGCCGTTGAAAAGGCAACAAAAATGAGCACGATCATGGTAACCTTAGAAATGTTTATAATTTGTGCCATAATGTTGGTACTTTGGAACAAAAATATCCCCAAAATGAATTTGTGTTTTGAGTTGATTAATACAATACTTGTGTTGTAGAGAGCTTGTGCCCATGGGTAATTTATAGGGGAAGTTCGTCCCAGTTTTTAAATGAACCGCTATAGTTGGTACTGAGTAGTAATTGAATTTCCCATAATTATCTGTTCAAGAAAAAAATTGCCTATAATTATAATAAATCAAAAGGTTTCATTTTTTTTCTCTTACAAGTCATTTATTGATTCCTTCCAAACTGAACTTTTTAGCATTAGAATTGATTTAGTACCAAAGAGGTACTAGCCCATTGGTCAAAAAAATTAATTCTTAATGTAATTATTATTTTTTATTGAAAAGATCATTCATTAAAGGTAACGGGGATGACAATTTATATCTTACCAAATGGGTATCGACCCTACCCGTATCCAGTCAACATGAGTATTACCCGTTTTGATTGAGTATAGATATAAAAAATATCCACATTTTACTATATGAGTACGAGTAGAGTATGGATATAAAAATATCCTACACTTACCCTTACCCGTTGGGTAATATCTATATTAGTGTCTGTTAGCCGTTACCCATACCTAGAGAGAGAGAGAGAGTCTTTTGAAGGTAAATAAATTCTAATATTTGAATAAATTGATTTATAACTAGAACAAGATATAGCTAGAATGAAATGCTACTATTGAGAAGTTATTATTATAGTCTTATATTCAAAGAACTTATTATAACTAAAATATTTGGGACAAATTTTTTGTATGTAAAACTCATTCATATAGTATTGACATAAAGAAATCAAAAATTGATTACAAAAATACTTTATTAGTTATTTACATGATATAATATGATTAAAAATACCTCATTAGTTATTCATATTTCATACCAACATCATTTGGTTTTAAAGTGGTTTTAACATAGAACTAATAGACGAGAATAACTTTTTTGTATAAATTATTCGTTAAGTGATAATTTATCACATTACTATTTCATTAAAAACATTCAGTTGTAAATTATAGTTTTTATATTATGTTGTGTGAATATAGTATTTCATTGTCTCGTGTATTTTTTTAATTTATTGTATTAAATTAGTATATATTATTTTTTAAGTTAATTAATTGAATTTATACTAGGGATAAGTGGGTATCTATAGGGTAAATAAGTACCCTGTAGATATGGTACATGTAGTAATTTTTATCATTCACACAAGTACAAATAGGGTATAGATATATGATATAAATTATAACTACGCGTAAGAATATTGATATACGCTATCCATTGTTATTCACTCATATACAAGATGAATATCACCATCTTACATCTACCTAATTTAATTTGTTATAGTTAAATTCAAAATTTACTTATTTTAGACCATGTAATTCGAATGAAATTAAATTGGCTTAGTTTGTTTTTGGTTGATTGATGGGGTGAATTATAAATTTAATAAATTAAGTAAATTGTATAATAAGACAAATTAAAATTATAATATGTTGTAGACAATATATAAATCAAATACGTTAGAAAGAAACATCCCACATTTGAGGACGGTGGCGTGAGAAGATTGAAAAGAAGGAAGTGTTACCAAATGCCATGTGGTGTAGGCAGAGTTGTTGCCCCGTTCTGGAACCGGCGGTTTCGGTTTGTCAAATATAGGAACCGAAATCGAACCGTAGTTTTTACGGTTTGGTTCGGTTTTAGTTTTGGTTTTGACAGGTTTTGATCGGTTTAACTGTCGGTTCGGTTTTGGTTCGGTTCCGGTTTGGTTTCATGTTTTCTTTTTTTTTTTCAAAATTTTGTTTTTAATCCGTTATTTTATCCCATCAATTGGTTTGTAAATTTTGTTATATTCAATAATTAACTATAATACCAATAATATATTTTATTTCAAAGATTTTTTTAATAATTTTTAAACAAATTAACTATTCTATTAGTAATTAATAGTAATAATTTATAGAAAAATGAATTTTTGAGAGAGTGTAGAAGAGATTGAGAGATTAAAAATGGTGTAAAATTGGTAAGAATGAGGTGGGGTACTTATAGAGTTGAAAAAAAAAAAAAGAAAATAACCATTGAAACCGCCGGTTCCAACGGTTCAGTGAACCGCCGGTTTAACCGGCGATTCGACGGTTTTTAAAACGAGAAACCAGAACCTAAACCGTAAACCGCCGGTTTTGGTCGGCCGGTTCCGGTTCCAGTTTCGGTTCGGTTTCGATTTTGACAGGTTTTGAACGGTCCAGTTCGTCGGTTCCGGTTTGATTTTTACAACTCTAGGTGGATCTAAATGTGAACCACCATTAGTTCCACAATCTCCCTCTTTTTGATGATGACAAAATACTGGGTCTCCCCCTAAGAATATGTCTATCTTTGAAAGAATAAGAGACAAGTAATTTGATTAATCAAGGTATACATCCTTGTCACAAGTGTTAGTCCATAAAATCTGAAAAGAAAATATCT
>CAODLS015095558.1:0-11915 GCA_948243855.1 Flueggea neowawraea
ACTCTCTTGCTAACTTACTTCACTCAGTACTGTGATTGATTACTGGTTTTCTTTTCTAAATTTAATTGTTAGTTCTTATTGTTCTCTGATGAGTGTTACTTTTTATTTTATTTTCTTGGGGTTTCTATGTTGTAAATGTTACACAGTTGATTTTGAATTTGTTGAGAAGTGAAGTGAGTATTTATCGGAAAGTTAAGTTCTTTGTATATGTAATATCGATAAATCGTTTAATTTGAACATTTTGGTGTTTATTAGAGGATTCCAAATCTTATTGGAGGGACGTTTGTTGATTCAAAATCATCTTCAACGATCGATGTGATAAATCCTGTGAGTATATAATTTGTTTTAATCTGTTCGTGTTTGTAATACACAATTTATCTTTTTGTTTGTTTTGAATGAATCAATGTTTTGGTGATAGGCAATGCAAGAAGTTGTGTTGCAAGTTCCTTTGACTACAAATGAAGAATTCAAAGCTGCGGTATCTGCAGCAAAGGAAGCATTTCCTTCTTGGCGTAACACACCGGTCACAACTCGTCAGCGTATCATGTTCAAGCTCCAAGAGCTAATCCGTAGAGACATTGTATCATTTTTCCCCTAATTTCTTTGCTTTATTTGGTTGTAAATTTTATCTTTTTGAATATGAATTTTGATCGTGAAATCAACTGCAGGATAAACTTGCCCTGAATATTACTACTGAGCAGGGGAAGACCTTGAAGGATGCACATGGAGATGTGTTTCGTGGGTTAGGTTTGTCAATGTTTCCTTAAACATGTTGTTGATAAATTTGGCAATCTATGGGCTTGATTGTTTTGGCTTTCAACTTTTACTTACTTTCATTGTTATGTAGAGGTTGTGGAACATGCATGTGGCATGGCAACACTACAGATGGGAGAGTATGTCCAAAATGTATCAAATGGAATTGATAGCTATAGCATTAGAGAGCCTCTAGGAGTATGTGCTGGGATTTGTCCTTTCAACTTTCCAGCAATGATTCCATTATGGGTAACCATCGAATATTTTGTTCATAATTTGTTTGCTGTATTTCATTTCCATTTCCTTTATTATTTTCATGTTATGAATTATATAATACCACAAGCTGTGATGCTTCTGTACCTCAATAATGTGTGGCTGCAATTTGAACAATTATTTTCAAGTTGAACTGTAAATAAGTTAGCAGGTTAAACTACTATATCAATTAAAGTTGCTTATTTGTCAATTGTTTGTGTTTTTTTTTCCCTGAGATTTCACAGTTTAGTTTGCACTCCCAAACAGAAAATAAGCTAATGAGATTAATTTTTTGCTCCATCATGTTGTCACAGATGTTCCCTGTAGCAGTTACATGTGGTAATACGTATGTTTTAAAGCCATCTGAGAAAGATCCAGGTGAGCTTCAACTGGTTTTTAATATGGTTTGAGAATAGTATTAATTTTTCTCCATTTTGCAAAAATAATTTGAATGTATATTTTTATTATTTGGAAGTCGATGGCATCAGTATATAGACTCCAAAAATGTGCTGAAATTCTGGTTTGAAAGCTGAGGATTTTTTGTTGTTCTGATTTCTTGCTCTTGAACTGTTTAAATCAAATTATCTGTTTTCTTTGCAAGAAAATCATCCCTTTTTAAACCCGTTTATAACAAAAGTGAATGTGGATCACTGTTCTGACTTAAGGTATCTGTTAGTTATGTTGTAAATAGTGCATGTTCTCGTAACAAGAACATCCTTGTCATTTATTGATACATGCTAAAGGGCGTTTCCTATCCTTTAACAAGTTTACAAGCCAGAAACAATTGTGGATGGCCTTCCATGATAAGATTAAAGTGGTTATTTAAATTACCATGTCTTGTATTACTAAGCTACTAGTCTTCGATTTGATTAATTTTCATGTTTCTTTGTTTAACATTCTTCGTCATTGTTCTACCAGGGGCTTCTATAATGCTTGCAGAATTAGCAATGGAAGCTGGTTTGCCAAAAGGTGTCTTAAATATTGTTCATGGAACTAACGTATGCTTTCATCATTAGAAAACTTCCCATTTTCTTTGCAGCTACTCCTGTTTCTTTATTGAGTTCATGATTTTATTTCAAAAAATTGATTTTCTACTTTAAGCACCATATGTAACTGTTTTATGTGGAAACTTCTTCAATTTTAGCTTTAGCTTTATAAATTTCACCTGTAGCTATATCCTTTGCTTTTTTTTTTTTGGGAAATCTTCCTATAAATTTAAGATATCCCTCTAAGACAGTGAGCTGAAGGACAACTAAAAGTACAATTGATTTGCAATTTTAACCTAATGTTTTGAAGTGAGATTAGGTTGGTAAACACAACTGTTTTTTGTCTGAGATTTGGAGGTCCTACATGTTGTATTGCATCATCAGATTACTGATGTGTTACAGTTGAAAAATGTGCAGGATATTGTTAATGCCATTTGTGATGATGATGACATCAGAGCTGTATCATTTGTCGGTTCAAATTCTGTAAGCCAGTCCTTGTTGCTCATTTCTTGTTCCATTTCATTTCTTTTATGAAGTTATGAGATTGTTATTAAAGTTCACTTTTCTCTCTCTTCCTTTTCTGGAAGTACTTGACCCTTAAAATCTAATCCATTTGATCTGAGTGTAGCCTATTTTAGGACATAGTGTCACATTTTCATGTATGCATTTTGTACTTGAAGTATCTTTTTTTTTTCCTTTTGATAAGTTGTACTTGAAGTATCTAGTGATTTACCTTCTTAATTGATGCTCTTTATCATATTTGTAGGCTGGTATGCATATATACGGACGTGCATCAGCTAAAGGGAAACGTGTTCAGGTAGGTGCAATGCAGTTCTGATAGCTATGGCATTCTCCCTCTTTTATAAGGTCACTTTTTTCAAGTTCAATGTATGGGCAACCTGATTGATTATTTCTCATTTTTAGTCCAACATGGGAGCAAAAAATCATGCAATTGTCCTGCCTGATGCAAATATGGATGCAACTTTAAATGCTTTAGTTGCTGCTGGTTTTGGTGCTGCTGGACAAAGGTGTATGGCATTAATCACAGTAGTTTATGTTGGAGATTCGCAAGCATGGTATTATCTTGTCACTTTGTGCCTTGACTTTTTATTTTTTGCCCTTTATTCTGCTGGTGTATACTTTTTTTAGTTAGTATTGTGGAAGGTTATATGCTACGAATGGACTTCGAAATCTACCATTTTTCATTTCATTTTTTTAATTGAATGCCATGGATAACTGAGAAGGTATACTGACCAGTAGTTGTTAATTGTATTGGTGTAGCTCATAATGCGTTTTCTTGTTCTCAATCAATTAAAATAAAAATTGCCAACCAATTTGTTTCAAGCAAATTTTCTGAAGTAAATGTGCATATATTAATGGCTTGGTTCCTAGGCACTCGGCACTTAAAATTTTGCCTCATAAACAATGAATACTTGTGATTTATACTGCTGCTGCATACTTTTTAGTAAGAAAAAGCTAGAATATAATATAAAATTTTGCTCTATCTGGATGCTGTATAGTTTGGTTATTGTAGAATTTATGTGTATCCTTTCTGAAAATTGGCGTAAAATTTTAGCAATCAAGTATTTAAGAAATTTAAAATTCATGGAAATCTTTGTCAGCATATGTTGGAAATATTTCTTTCTATTTATTGCTTGGAGAGAGGGACTAACTTGTCTATGCCAAAAGAAATGATCTATGCAAGGGATTCTTAGAGCACAAGTGAAAACAAAGTATTAGAATTCAGTTTACGATACATAGAATTTGGTGCAGTATCATCTTGCTAATAGAAAATTCTTTGAACTTGTTTGTGTGTGGATGGAAAAAGATGTGAGTACGAGGACATACCATTTCCTTTCAGAATAATTATCCTGTGCCAACGTTCTACAGCTTCTTCAGCTTTCTATTAACACCAAATGGGATCATTATTAAGCTTACTATTCTTAAACCTGACAAAAATGTGTCTTGTATTTCTAGTGGGCTGATAAATAACTGCTTACTGTAGCTAGTCTAGTGTTCCAAATTATATGTACATCTGATAGACTCCTTTCAAATTTGAAAGTGAATCAAGCAGTCATTTAGCCATCGGTTAGCTTAGTGAGAGGTAAGAAAAGTAGACTATAATATGATATCTAAGAATAATTGATGATTACAAAGTGCCTAAACTTGATGTTTCAAGCTATTTTCTTAATGAGCTGCCATAGGTTAGGTTGCAGCATCAGCATATGCTCCAAAATGTCGGCCACTAGTGCTCTTTGGGTAGATGTCCTAATATTGCAATCTATTAGTTGTTTTTCTTTCTGAAAAGGATCAACTTGGGTCATCCTAAGGGAACTCTGATATTATGTAAATCTCACTACATGTCTTTGTTTTCATTAATGCATTTTATATGCAATGTACTAGATATTGGTTTGAAACAGTGCATCTTTCCAGATATTCTTTTGAAACAGAGTGATGTGTATCTTTGTACATTGCAGCTTTGCAGATATTATTGTGAAACAGAGTGATTGCCTTGTTTTGGTATATTTTGTATATTAGGTGCTCTACATAATTTATCTAGGATTTTGAAATATAATGGGGATATTTTTAATCTTTTTCAGGGAGAATCAATTGGTGGAACGTGCAAAAGCATTAAAGGTAAATGCTGGAACAGAGCCTGATGCAGACCTTGGTCCGGTTATTAGCAAGCAGGTCTGTACATGTTTCACATTTTTGCACCTGTATAACTACATTAGATTATAGTATTTGTAATGCTGCCTTTGTGAAGTATTTTCTTTGAAATTGGAAGTTTAATTTGGTTGTAGCTGCTGGCTTCTTGTAACCCTCAAATTCATCTTTAACATAAGTGAGGCATAGTCTAAGCTCAATATTCTGGTTGATCTTGTTCATTGACAGGCCAAGGAGAGGATACATAGACTAATTCAAAGTGGTGTAGAAAGTGGTGCAAGACTGCTTCTAGATGGGAGAAATATAGTGGTATTGTAATTTTGTATCTCATCTTCTTGCCTTGTTATGGTGTAGGTAGTTTTAACTGCTGAGTCACCAGATTGATTTCTCTCCTTGTTACGCTTTTGCTTGCATTAGTTTAACTTCTGAACTTTCTTTTGGAAAATGGAAGAATTGAGTTAATAGATGACCAATGGAGGCTCATTGCCAAGAGAAAGATATCCAAGCGAAGGTTCTTTGGGAATGTTCTAGTTGTGTTCAAAACAATGTTTATAAAAGATCAAGAGGAATTCCCAGATATATCTCAAAAGAACTGATACGATTTGTCTAATCAATTGGAATTGAAAAAAATGATGTCTTCATTGTCACAAACATACAGTTCATGGGGGATAAAGAAATAGATAGCACTAAGCATGAAATTTTGAAAGAAACCAAGTAATTTCCAAATCAATAGGATGTTGGCAAAATGCGTTCTTCTTATTCTTTTTTGCTTCCAAGGAACTACAACCTAAGCAGGATAGAGGACATCATATCTTTCTTCTCTCTGCAAAGGAAACATGTTGCCTTTGTTTATGTTTTTCTACTCATCTGTATACAAAGAGATGTTTAATTTCTACAAATTGAAAGTGATTGTCTAAATAATTTATTTATGGTGGCAAACAGGTTCCTGGATATGAGCATGGTAATTTTATTGGTCCTACCATCTTATCAGGGGTTACAGCTGACATGGAGTGCTACAAGGTAATAACGCATGTTTTCCTTCTTGGTCATCTTAATATGCTAAATTTCTGGAAATCTATTATATCCTTATGGATGGAATGACATGCTCCTGTAGATCTTGATCAAAATAGACTGATAATAGAATGTATATCCTTTGCAGGAGGAGATCTTTGGTCCGGTTCTTGTATGCATGGAGGTGACTGCTTTCTGGGGTGTTTCACTATTAATCAAGAATCTGATTTCTTAACAAAATTCATTAACGTTTAGAATTTGTTCTGCTTCCTAACTTTCAGGCTGACAGCTTTGACGAAGCCATCAAGATTGTGAACAGAAACAAGTATTTTATTAAATACCCTTAGTTGCCTAAATTGTCATTGCTCATCTCTGTGTTCTCTAGTTGTTTATTTTTTTAACAAATATACTTTTGCTATTGTAGATATGGAAATGGAGCATCCATATTTACTACATCTGGTGCAGCTGCTAGGAAATTCCAAACTGATATAGATGCTGGGCAGGTAATTAGGAAAAAGCATTCAGGGACTTTTGGAAGCTTGATCACTTAGCTTATATGTGATGAACTTTGAGACAAACAAAAACTTGATAGTTTAAAGCTGCAACTGATGCATTTTTGTTAGTTTGCGCTAACAAAGATGAGCTTAAAAAATATCATTTAAAGAGTTGATTAATGTTTATATTTTTTTTGAAAATCCTCCAATTTCTTTTGTCAAACTGCCACTCGTCTACATGAATGTTCGTTTCTTTGTGGGGTAGATTCTTTCGAAATACATGAGCGGTTCATCTGAACCAAATTTTGTTGCTTTCTTCACTGTAAAATAATCTCTTAATTACATGGTTGATAGTATATAGTAGAATTTCAACATATGAATATTAATATGCCTTAATTTTGCAGGTTGGCATCAATGTCCCGATACCAGTTCCCTTGCCCTTCTTCTCATTCACTGGCTCCAAGGCATCTTTTGCTGGGGATCTTAATTTCTATGGTATATTATTACTTCTTTTACAATATATAATTTCAATGTTATACTTTTCGTGATATGTAATCTTGCTTGTTTTTACTCTTTGGTCATTGAATATTTGACTTCGCCTGACAAAATCGACTGTGTTTCGTGTTTTAGGCAAGGCCGGAGTTAACTTTTACACCCAGATCAAAACAGTAACTCAACAATGGAAGGATTTACCGGGTGGAGCTGGAGTTTCCTTGGCAATGCCAACCTCACAAAAGTTATAAATGGCCTTATTTTGTAGATATTATGTGCAACTGGTTTGAACTTGAAATAAGTTAATGAAGGTCATGTACTTGTCTCTTTTCACATCTCTCTCTTTTAAACTTTTGGGATACATCTACTGGTGGCAATGGCGCAGAAGGAAAATATTTGTATAACATCACCAAATCTTGATTAGGTATGTGTCCTACGCTTCTATCTTGATATGAATACGAAATTTGTTCCATACGGTTTGACATAAAACATATCACACAAGCAAAACTCAACAAAACCTAATATATTTGATATTTAATAATTTGTAAAATATTATAAATTTAAAAAGACTACAAGGTACAATGCTGAATGAGAGATTGTATGAAATGGTGACGGCTTTACTGTCAAAATAAAAAAGGACTAAATAAACATGCTGAGGTTGGGGGAAACTCTAATGTACTGGGAAATTTGAAAGTTTGCACCATGATCGATCTCACAGGCAATGATAGATGCAGTTGAGTATATGCAAATTAGAATTCCATTATGCACAATTAACTGGAGAATATTGTCCTGGGCTTAGATTTTCACTAAGAATTGTGCGGTCTTAATCACTCGCTTCAGCGACTAAGTTAGTCTAAACACCATATCAAGATTAGAGAATTCGGAAAGAGAGCACATAAGAGGACTTTTAAGTAAAGAAAACTCTACACTCATAATGGAATTCAACTCTTGAATGATACAAATGAGGTACCCACGGGGATATATATATATATATATATTCCAAATCTTCAATGGATAGTAAAGATCGATCTAATCCTACGATGTACATCAATCATCTAGAATTCTCTTAGCTACTCTAGCTCTAGCTTCTTTCTCAAATATGTACAAGGTTCTATAGTATTTTAAAATAGTCTACGCAAAACTAGAGATAGAATGAGAAGAGTTGGGTCATCTTCCATCATGTATTGTACTCTTCTAGCTCGGTCTGTATATCTATATACATGGACAATCTAATATAACAAACATATTTGACATTTTTTTTATTAATGATTCATTGTTGAACAATATCGCATATTAAGCATTTACATTCTATTATAAATAAAGAATTATGATTTTTGTTAGTATTAATTATTTATGATCAAATAGTTATTCGTATTACCTCGATTTTGACGTCTCTAGTGGTCTAGTCACGAAGAAAGCAAAAGGCTAGCATGAAAGAGAAGAGCTTGTTCACTTAGAGCATATTCAATGATTAGGCCCCTTTTAAGTTTAATATATTGACACATCATTGGTATATAAATTTTTTATTAATTTCTTCTTTATTAGACTATTCTATTCTAATGATTTAGGCTATTATTAGACTTTCGTATGTGACTCATTATCACTTTACTTTTTATTCAATTTTCTTTTTATTAAAACTATATTAAAAATGACAAAACTACATTAAAATTAACCAAATTATATATTTTATGAATAATACCATAATTTTTTTACCAAAAATATAATTAATTTTGAAATAAAAAATTAAATTGTAGTAAAAAAATCAAAATTTACTACATAGAAGTTGAACTACACCAAATATATCACGCGTAATAATAAAAATATATCAAATATGCTCTCTGAGTCGAAAGGTATAATAACAAAAACTACATTAAACTTAAAAAATTAGAGTTAATTACATTGAACAAAAATACATATTTCACTCAAATAATTAAAATTCACTACATAAAAATTAAATAATTACAAATATTTGTATGGAGTTTTTTTATCTACAATTTAATAAATATTTTACTTCTATTATATTAAAAAAATTTAAACTAAAATGACTAAAAAGTATTAAAATATAAAAAAAGAAAAAAAATTGTTGACCGTTGCAACACAACGGTCTAACTTCTCAACAATTAAAAAAAAAATTGCCTTGGGACCGCTTAGTGCAGTCTAGGCAGCCCAATAAAAAAAAATGATCTGTCTCTGGCCCACATTGAGGAACCATGGGTAGAGAGACCAATAGTCTCCACATTAGTTCGCCGGTGTGGATGCCCTTAGCCAAGTTGATTGCCTGAACCTAACAAGAGTTTAATCTGTATTACCTACAATGTGTTTCACTTCACCTTTACATATATTAGCTTTGTGAACTCTTAGATAGAGCAGGCAAATCATTCTTGGCTACCAAACAAGCCCTTGTTTCCATGTCAGACCTATTCTTCAATTCACTACATACATTGATCAATTTAAAGATCGATGCTTTGAGTTGGAAGTGATAATAATACAACAACATTGTTCACCGTCTATTTATAGCCCCCATAAAAAGATCCTAAGACGATGCATTATTTGGCTCCTCCATACTCAATTTGCTTTATCCATTAACCCTTTAAAATCAACATGATATACCCATATTGTGGAATATATTCTTTTTACTCGTAGAGATTGATGCAATTCATGCACAATGTATTCTGTCAAATGTTCTTGTTTAGTGGACTCTTTTTTTTTTTTATAAATCATTTTATTTACTAATACTAGAAATCGAATTTACAACTTCTTAGCAATGGAGTTGACTTTAGTATCGATGAGCCACAAGCCTATTGGTTCTTTCTTTTGTAGATTTCTGATATATTTTTGGTGAATGATGACTATTCATGCTATGGAATAAGTTTTTACTTAGTGTTTGGTATCAAATGAATTTTCATTTCATTTCATTTGTAAATGAAATGAAATCCATGAGAATTTGTACTTATAAATAAAATAATATATTTGGTTTGTTATTAAATTCTTCATTTGTAAATGAATATTGTGTTTGGAATGAGTGATGATTTGTTAGTATTTATCTTTATTTACTAAAATATCCCATAGATGTATATACAGAGAGTGTAGTGTGGTGGATAGTTTTGTGAAATTGATAAAAGTGTGAAATTCATTTGCAAATTTTATCTCCTTTGCTTAAAATTGCAAATGAACAAAGTATAACTAAAAACCAATTCTTTCCGAGCAAACAAATCAAAATAACCTGAACTTTGACACTTTTATTAAATTTATCTTGTACTTAAAAAAATGTCAAAAAATGCTGAACTTTGATAGGTGTATGAAATCTTACCCAACATTAGTGTTCCATTTGTTTTCACCGTTAAGTGTCATGTTGACATGTACACAACATGATGATGTGGTGTCTCCATGTATGATGATGTGGCATGTCAATGCCACATATCATATTTTCATACCCATTGAAGACATGCCACCTCATCATGTTGTACACGTGTACAGGGATGACAATTTATACCTTACCTGACAGATACCAATCCTACCTGTACTCAGTCAACGAGAGTATTATGCGCTTTGACTAGGTCGCTTTAACTAGGTATGGGTACGGATAATACCCACATTTTACTATGCAGGTACGGGTAGGGTATGTGTCACGAACCGTTTAAGGGAGCCCGATCCATCTCGTACAAGCCTCATAGAACATAAACATATTGCTACCCAAAACGTTTATTAAATAATTTAATAAACATGTTATAAAAAATATTCATTTTATAATTAAATGAAATATGTTTATAGAAAACAAAATAAATATAATAATATTTTAAAACAAATTAGGTGATCAAAACATACCCAAATACAACCATAACCACATATATCCAGTGTAGAGCTCTAACATTAATACATAAGAGCCCGATCAAAAGGGCGTCACTAACCAAAAGACACATCACAGGTATCCAAGATTCAGAATAGTTGCTGAAGCCAAAACTGTGAACCTGAAGGATATAGTCAACAGTAGACATGAAAATGAAGGGGGTTAAACCCAGTGAGGAATAACACTCCAGATCGCCTCATACGTGCCTCACAAAGACTGTTTTGAAAACAGTTCGAAAATACCACATGCAGGTATGGACATATACATATACATGTTATATAGGTAATAACTTTTTGAAAACCTTTTCTATGATCGTTCGCAAGCAAAGCATCTAACATGCACGAAAGCGTATTAAAAATCATTTCGATATTCAAAACATGTTATCATAGTCAAAACATAAATCATCGATAAGGAACCATAATCAAGGGTGTGCACGTGGCACAAAACAACATAGGTGATGTGGACTCAGCCACTATCATAACAATTCACGTGTTGAATCAGAACACGTGACTACCGACATCCCTGGTAGCTGGGATTTCATAATACATGTCATTGGTATACCAAAGGCTACTTTGACCCCGTAACATAGGTGTCCCATATCATAAAACCAAAAATCATCATTTTTCATAACATAAATCATAGGCATACAATTTAGCATTTAAAATCGTAGAAAAGATATATAGTACATATATATCAATTTCATAAAACGTAGGATTGATTATTAAATCACATAATCATTTTATTCATTAAATCAATCTTTAGTTTAGTCCATTTTTATAAACATGGTCAGCACAACATAAAACATAATAGAAGTTTTGAGACACAACTTATGTGTCTGAAGCTGCTATCCACTCACATGGATGTCCAAGCAGTATCACCAGTCAAGCCCCACTAGTCGGTGGATGGTTTCACTGGTAAGAACAAGAAGCTGAACATGGACAAGCATAACATATATCAAAATGTGGTACTGTGACCATACCAAATGCATGATATGCAAATGCAGATGCAGACTCTCATAGATGTTGAAAATATATATCGAATGTGAATTCATCACTCTCGATCATAAGTTCATAATTTACGTAAAATTACAGTTTGGTTCCCGACTAATGTAAAATTACGTTTTAGTCTCCGAGACTTGACAAATTTCATAACAGTCCTCAAAGTATTCTCAAATTACCAAAAGGTCTCTATAAGTCAAAATTCTCAAATTACTCCTTATACTCTCAAAAATTACAAAACTAACCTAATTCCTCAAAATTACAAATTTAGCCACAAGTTTCACAAAATTACAAATCTAGATATCAAGTTTCTAAAATTATAGATCTATACATTCGTTTCTCAGAAATTACAAATCTTGAAGTAACTTTCCAGAAATTATAAAACTAATAAAACATAAACTTATTCTTTGAAAAA
>CAODLS015095820.1:0-14321 GCA_948243855.1 Flueggea neowawraea
ACTTTTCATATATCAAAATAAGTGCTCTTATTTTATACTTACAAAATTGACAAAGAAAATTAGAACAAAAATCGTACCATCTACACCTTATTATTGGAAATTTGTTCTATTTTTTTATGATGAAAAGACCTTTCATATATCAAAATTAGTGAGAAAAATCATATATTTTTTCTTTTTTATAATAAAATACTTTCATATATCGAAATAAGTGCTCTTAGTTTATACTTAGAAAATTGACAAAGAAAATTTGAAGAGAAATCGCACAATCTACAACTTATTATTAGAAATTTATTCTATTTTTTTAAATGAAAAAACCTTTCATATATCAAAATTTGTAAGAAAAATCATATACTATTTTCTATTTTTTATAATAAAAAGACTTTTATATAACGAAATAAGTGTTCTTAGTTTATACTTAGAAAATTAATAAAGAAAATTAGAAGAGAAATCACACTATCTACACCTTGTTAGTGGAAATTTGAAATATTATTCACAATGAAAAGACCTTGCATATATCGAATATTAAAGATGAATGTGATATTAATGCAGCAGTTGAAGAAAGAGAAAAAGTGCCAACTCCAAATGTTGAGATGGTGGTGGATGAAAATACTCTATTTCGAGAATTTATTGCTCGGTATAGACAAATCAAGAATAAAGAGGCTCGCATTGAACTTCGTAATGTATTAATTAAATATTTGTGGAAACGATTTAATAATAGTGATGATTGAGGTTGATTAATATGTATTTTTTAATGAGTTTTATTATTTTTAATTAGATGTAGTAGTTATTTATCATTATTGTAATGTATTTTCTCATGTTAAATGTAACACTTTGGTAGTACTTAATATTAATTATAATCTTATTATATTTTTATTGTGATATTTCATGAAATTTAAAATTACTTACAATGTCTAATATATCAATAAGGAGACTATTAGGAATGCTTTAACTACTTAACTTCCACCACTTTTATTGATTACATTTGCCCTTTTTTGTAGGATTACATTATCATTTTTTGAGGTCGTGCAATGCACTGGCATGTTTGTTCCTACGACTTTGTTAGATAATAGAAAACCAACTGGCTACTGTACATCAATGGTGAGAGCACATATTACAAGTGAAAAATTAAATTTAATATTCATATATTGAGTCGTGACACATGAATCGTTACATGATTCACGTAACTATGACAATTGTTAATATCTTGTGCTGATAATTTTTTCAAATTATTCATAATAAGTGACTAGTAGTTTAACTGAAGATGTGCAGTAATTTCATAAGATGTCATTTGTTAATCAATCTATTGAAGCTATATGGAACTAGGCAGGCTCCCAGGAAGTCCTTTAGCTACTTCCCTTCGTTATGTTCCCAAATAGTGCTTCTTCAATAGTGGTACGCTTACATAAAAATACAACTAAATATGTGGGAGTTTCATTCGAGGATTGGTCACAATTAGTTAGAGGCAACCTCCAAGAAAGGCGGACGTAAGATGAACGCATATTATCAAGCTTCCCACTATTGCTTCATTGTTTTTACGTCTTTGGGTGGATTTATTTTTGGGTCTATCACTTCTAAGACGAGCATCATCGTAGCGAGCTTATCCAACATACCAAATAAACTTTTTAAAATCGTTAATCTTAATGAAGCAAAATACATATCATAACATCATTTAGGGAGTACAATTAAGGGTGAAAATTTTTTACACGATGCAACAAGAGATGCTCTTAGAATGGTTCAGCCTTGGCATAAATGGTTTGTGTTATAGACGTATCGAACACATTTATCACATGCCAAACTTAAATGAATTCGAGTCATAAACGTATGGACAATATTAACCCATTTAACTTAAACGCGTCGTATATCAACACAGAACCATTTATGACCAGCAAACCCATTCAAGTTATAATATTTTAATTTCAGATTTTTCAACATAAATGACATTTGTTTTGTTTACACTTAGTGTACAATTGGTTTGCAATGTTGTCAGTAGTTGTGAACTTAGTATACAAAGTGCTTGCAGTATTGTTAATAGATGTCCACTAGTAAATAATACGCTTGCAGTGTTTTGAATCGATGTAAACTTAGTATACTAGTATTAAATTCATCAGTGCACAGAGTACAATAAGCAATTGTCAACAATCTTATGTGATTGTAATGGTTTGTAATTCAATCACTTTAATTGCACTCCAGTAACATAGTTGTTGAATGTTAACAATGGAGTTCTTGGATTGCACCTGATAAAATAGGATCCTAACTACATTGCCAATAAAAAGATCTTTGTTCAATGTATATCATTCAATCATAATGCATGAGGTGAAATGAATAATTGTTCTCATACAATTAAGGTGGTTGTGAGGCCTTGACCCACTTAACATTGGAGGATTACATTGAACGCAACGCCTAAATTTAGTGACTGTCTCTTGTAATGATATACAATGGTTTATTTGTACTATCACCATACTTTTGGTAATTGTTGATGATGTAAAATTTGTGCAATGCATCCTATACCATCAAACAACTCGGTGGATTACAAAAATAATCATCCACTTTGCTCCAAATGCATAGCAACCTATGCACATTGGGAGCGAATCAATTAGCAATGGCTTAGATTCAATGGCATTTGATTAACAATGCATGAGCAAGCTTAAGTGAAAATTGATGTTTCAATTGAAGTGGTTGTGTTTACACTATGTGAACTACCAATCATTCAATATTTACCACGTCCAAATGGTTCAAGATCGAGTACATAAGAAATGGTCGACAAGTTTATGTGAACTACCAATCATTGCAATTGAAATGTTATTTATGTGAAACTCATAGATGATATTGCGGTAACATTTGATGGTCACACTGTTTCATTCATCTAGTCACTTCATATGCCCCTCAATTTTATTGATCATATATTAATCGAAATATAAAAGTTAACTGCACATTTTTAATCGAATTGCATCAGTTGAAGATATAATTCAGAATATGTTACAATTATTATGCAAATTGCAACATGGACATTGATGCATTTAGGTTGAAAAAGTATTATGTCCATTAAACGATAATTCGCAGAAAAAAATTACAAATAAATAACAGTACTTGCTAAACCACAAAATTTTGAATAGCATGGACTAGCTATTCAATAAAAAAATTGTCGGTACCAGATAGAAAAAGAATGGTTCTCCAATAAAAAATTGTGGGTACTAGATAAACCAACAATTAGCATCAAGAACTAGCTAAACCAACAATGATCTCCAATAAAAAAAAAATTGTTCTTGCAATTGGCGCTCTGAACGATAGAGACAGAAAAAGAATTACTAACAAAGCATAGGATTGACAAGGAAAAACGTAAATCTAAAAAGAATGGCTGCAAAGCCGATCCTGCAGGTTCTGGGTCTAACAAGAAATAGAAAGCTATTAGTAATGGAGTTTTGGCTTCACTTTTGAAGGATGAAGTTGGAGCAAAGAGTCTAAATATGCAGAGAAAAGATGAGCAAAAGGTCCCAGTCGAAGTGATATAAAAGTTTTTTTTTCCATTCGCACTACACATTTCTCCTACACCTACCACTTTCAACAAAATTTTTATTCACTGTCCAACAAGTTTTAATAAAACCGAACAAATGATTATTTTATTATTTTTGTGCCTACTTTTTTCTAAAACATTATTACTATAAAATGGAGAAAATACTTTGCCCATTTTACAACTTTTTGTCGTTTTCTTTGTATTTTTTATCGAGAGATTTGTTTTTTTTCAATGATTCAGTCCTTTTCGTGGAATTTATAAACTAAAACCCCATTTGAAAATCCAACAATACTCTTTGGAATTGAAATCACAATTGGCAATTTATAACACGATTTGTGAGTACATGACTACAATACTACATAAATAACATAAATTCAATTTTTATAATATTTATGTCATTTATAATAATGTATTATATGTAAATAGTATGATATAATTACATCTAATACAAATTGTCACTCTTAATTGAAGCCTTAAGCTCAACCTAAGAGTAAGGACATTACGAGAGCATAAAAGATGTAGTCAATCTACAATAACAAAATGCAAGATCACCTCTCATATAGTTAACTATATGTTTTTCTTTTGAATAAGACATTTTCTTTGCACTCACTGGAAATCAAACTTTCGATCTTATAGTATTAAAGACAAATTCAGTAAAAATGAACATTGTAATGCAAAGCAACCTTGAATAGGATTAACGTTAGATATTTACTTTCACTACATCGCAATATTAAGTTGAATTTTAACATTAAGCTGCCTTTCATTTGAAATCGAAGATAACTAGAGAATAAAAGTCTCATATATATTATCAACCACACCATAATCGAATATGGTTAAAGCTGTTCAAACATGATCAAATATACTAAAATGATTGATCATGTCATGGCCAATGACGAACTCTTGAACATTCCTAAATGCTGCATTAATATAACAGAAAACAATGATGAAAACCAAAACTAATTCAAGTAAAGAAGAATCAGCATGCATAAGTGTTAATCACATGAGGTAACAGAAAGTGCTACACGAAGATCATTAGATGTTCCGCACACATACATTCGATAAGTTTCGATTTCTTGTCGAAAACCTTTTGAGTTATGGGGAGCAGCATAATGATTATTGTTCAAGTTATCACGCATTGAAAATATAATTTCTCTGACAATGGGTTCATGACCATTAAGAAGATTACCCATGCTTATCACTTTTCTCCAAGATTGGCTAGCAGTAGGGCGTGGGAACATGTTCAATATGGCCTCTCTCATTCAACTTCACTTGCTGCTTCATATTGAAATCCTAAAAGAAGGCAACTGATCAGAGAAACTTACAAGTTCAAACAATACAAACATATTTATAGCTAGACATCAAATACGCTAAACCTTTAAGGTTGTTAGCGTTTCTTGAAGCTGGTTCAGATTTATAATAATGGCACATTTCAACAAATGCTTATACAAGGTTAATAATAACCTCTTGATAGTGAGATAGAAGCCTCTTAACTGACTATTTTTAGTATTGATGCTTCACTGCCACAATAAAAATACTAAACAAAGACAATCCTATGATAAACATTAAAATTTTTGGCAGAATAGACGTTACCTTTTGATCAGTATCCACGGAGCCTGTCCCCATTCTTGGAAGGTAAAGGTTGAAGCAGTCAATGAAGATCGCTTCGGCAAGCCTAGGAGCTTGCATAAACTTGCGATGAAGAGAAGCTGCAAGAATAAGCAACTTCTCAACATGTTCAAAGATATGAGACAACCGTCTTAGGTCCTCAAAGGTTTCACTGTTAGCAGATACATGATTTGCTGGCCAAAAAACAGAAAAAAAAAAACAGAATTATACTCGAAGTTCCTTGAGAAATCTGTAAATTGAGAGAATCAAGAAAAGAAAAGAAATATCTACTTTGCAAAGGCCTCAACAAGGATGCCATGGTAAGGTAGAGTTGCTGAAGTTTTGTTCTCATCTGCTTCAAGTCCCCAAAACTGGTCAGGTTTAATGTGCCAGCTGATGCTCTGAAAGCGGTGCAAACCATTTGCTCAAGCAGTTGATGGGGTCGCAGCGTCTCCAAATAATGTAGGATCTATAAATTTATGTGCCTCAACAGGTCAAAATTCAAATCCACAATGGACAAAACAAAAACAAAAAAAAGATGAGGAAATAATCATCTTAACCAAAACATACAATAGCAATAAAGATATCCACTTTTTTCTTTCCAAGAAGAGTAATAACATCTGCATTGTTTAATTCCAAAGTCAAAAGTAACAAAGGCTCAAGCAGCATATAATTGCAAGATTTACAGCAATATAGAAAAATAATATTTGATCCTGGTTTTCTGAACAAGTACTGTTAGTACCCAAGAATGTTGCATAACAAAAACTGACAAATAAGAGAATGTTTGGTTCAAATGATTTGAAGTGAAGTATTCAAACAAATGTGCACATATACCCAAATCTATTGTTTGGTTTACCAAAAAATTGTAACCAAGTATATTCATTTTTCAACATCTTGTATGAGCAAGATTTAAAATTTCACCTTGAGTGTGCAACTACAAGAATAACTCATTTTTATAATGCAAGAATGTGGACTTGGATGAAATATCATTATAAAAATATAACGAAACAATAGATTCATAGACTATTTACATTTACGAAATGTGAACATTTAGTGATATGTGCACATTTAAAAATCTTGCCAAACAAATGAGCCCTAAAAGCATCTATGTTTTTTTTTTGTGGTTCAAGACAAAGATCACACAAACACTATGAACGGTGACATCTGAGAGGAATACTCACCAGTTTAAGCAAACTTTCTTATCCAAGAATAGTTACTGAAACAAATTTAAAGATGAAAACTGTTGCCGCACACCTCACACAATGAACCAAGCCCTTAATAAAACTAATCTGGTTAAAACTGTGGTAAAATCGATAAATTTCCAACGATGACACCACTAGCAGCCAGGACTTTCAAGCTTATTGTGCTTCCTATTAGGGTATTTGAAGAACACATTGAAAAGTACTATTAACAGTAAAAGGACGACAGGAGAAATTGGAAATGTGGCTCAGGGAATTCTTATGAACTTCAAAATTATGGATTCATGAGAGTTTAGTAGTGGTTTAAAGTGCACTTCATCTCATTTGGGATTATTGACTGTAGTAAGGTAATGCAAGAAGTCAACTCCAAGACAACAATGGATCCTGTCTAAAATAGTGGTGAATTATTTGTCAAGCCTATCTGTTAGTTTTCTACGTAGCTCCCACTCTAACTTTCTCCTCAATTACTGATGTCACACTTGCCTAAGAGATGTGAAGTTCAACTCTTTTAAGATAAGCAAGTGCACAGCTCCCTCTGAATACGTTTTATGGCCAGGAAAGTACTTGGATATCTCCTTGTTGTGACTGTATGAACTAATTCCACAATATTCATATGATGGTGCGAACTAGGGATGACAATTGATACCCTACCCGATGGATACCGACTATATCCGCACCCAGTCAACGTGGGTATTACCCACTGTGACCGGATATGAGTACGAATAATATTGAGTAATATCAACATTTTACTGTGCAAGTACGAGTATGATACGGATATAGCCTTACCCTACTCATACCTATACCATAGCCGATAGGTAATACTTGTACCTATACATATTACCCATTCCCATACCTGCATTTATACAATATAGTATGTAGTATATATAATATAATGATTATATTCCCTGCTATAATACATTTACACTTAAGTATTATCACTAATCTAAAGCATTACAACTCTAAATTGATGTAGTCTCTAAACTATAATCTCTATTATAATACTAAATAAATAATAATCATTATATGTCCATATTCAGTGACTTATTATCATTTTACACAAATTATTAATGTAATAACAGATCAAATATAATAATTTGAGAAATATATTTCTAATAGATTTTTTATGTTTAAAAACATTTAGATATGAATTTTATAATTTTATAGTGTGTTATGTATCTTTATTCATTGATATCTTATGTATTATTCTAAGTAATATCTTAAAGTTATTGACATGTTATTACTTTTTAAGCTAACTAAATATATTTATACAACGAGTAAATGGGTATACTACGGACAAGTGGATATCTTGCAGGTAGGATATGGATAATAAATTGTCATCCATGCAGGTACAAATAGGGTATGGATATAAAATATGAGATATAGGCATGGGTAAGAATAATGACATACTCTACCCATTGTCACTCTATTAGTGTCCTTTGAGTGCTTTTTTTCTCAACAACGTCAATGACAAAAACATAAGGGGAAAAAAAAAGTAGCAATTGTTTACTGACTCTGACCTTTTCTCCTTCCCGATTCGGATCTAGAAGGGGCTTCTGCTCATAAGCCGGCAAAGCAGGTGCATCATTCCAAATTTTCGCCACAATTTCCCACGATCGGACATTCTTTGAGAAAGTCGTCCTTGTGGAGGCCAGTCATCCTTCAAACCCTTCACCATTTTACTCATGGACAGTCCAGTTTCTTTAGTCTCTTCACTCTCCCAATCTCCGGGTGAATGCCATCGGATAAAATCTTCAAAAACAGCATCTGGTTTCGCTGCTTTGAATGCCGACATATCTACTCCAGATTATCAAAAGCCATCGACTCAGAATCTTAGAATAGTAAAAGGAAATTGCATGTGCAATTAAAAATTTATGCATTTTTAACAAATCAGCAGAATTTCCCTGTACCAAAGAAGCACATGACTTTAAGTTAAAGGAATTTAACTTATGGGTTTATAGCTCATTGGTCCTGAAATCATCTCTAGCACTAAGAGTCACAGAAGGGTCGGGGGTATAATTCCTAGTTGGAGCAAATAAAAATGGCTTATCAGCAAAAAAAAAAAGTTAAAGCATTTAGGTGAAAACCCAACCCCCCCCTCCCCCCCCTAAATTTTTAAGAAACAAAGCATCTCTTGCATCACTGCCAAAGTATATGTATTTGACCACACTGTCCATAATCTAAACTTTAAAAGCCCCCATCAAAATATTATTTCTACTACGGGAAGATTGTCACAGAGGCAGAATTTATGGATCTTCCAGTGTAATCATGACGACAAATGAAAATATGTTTCTTATTATAAATACCTGATGACAGAATCTCTCTCTCTAGCTGAGCTGAAAAATTCTGCAATCAAAGAATAGAAAGTTACACCTGTTCATAACAGTTCTTCAAAGACTAAAATTAGCAAAAAAAATACGCAACTAGAAATTTTATTCTCTTCAATAAAATAGATTCATAATCAAAAGTGTAACAAGAAAGAAAAATAACTCAATTAAAACATTTGTGTATGGGGGTGGGTGGCTGTATGTGTGCATGTATATCCACTGTTGCTAGCTAAACAAAAGGTAGTAAACACTTGTTGACCCAAGAAACATCCAAATTATGATCCTGCTACATATTTTTATCGTTGACTTTTCCCCTAAATGGTAAATTTTCAGTGCTAAGCACATCACTGCTGAACGTCAAGATGTTGACATGTAGGACTTGTCTTGCTTAAGTTAGAACACCTGAACTGAAGTTTGTTAGATCCACGTCAACATAAACTAAAGCAAAACTGTAGCTCCAATTAACAAACAGCTCAGTGACACAAAGTCCCCCATTAGAAACTAGCTGAATGCCTCCTAATCACAGTAATTTGCAATTTGACAAAAACAAAGTAGTGGTGATACTCAAGTATGGGGGAAAATTAATAATGTCTTACAAATGAATCACCAGATGCTTCAACAGCCTGCAATCTCTCTTCATGCATGTCTTCTGTCATAAGTGGTGGATCCTACAATACTTTTAATAATAAATATCATAATGGTTTTTTCCTTTCAAACCAACATGTGATTGGCAGACCTGTGTGAATGGGGCGTGCATACTCTGATATGATTTCAGAAGCTTCATCGACCCCACAACACCAGCTGAGCCCCTCCTAATGTTGTCTGAGGCATTCAGATTAGTAAGCTTAACATCTTCAGGCTTCTTAGGCGACTTCAATGAAGTTGATGTTGATGCTGATTTTTCATATCTGTGCAAATCATACCACAACAAATTCTTCACTTTTTTGCAGAAAAGATGTGCACAAATCATGCATAAAATGAACAAAAAAAAGGCGAAAAAGTCATTAATCACATCATAAGCTACTTTCACCTACCACCTGTCCATACATATTACTGCACAGAGATTATGGCATCTAAGCTCATTGATGGCAGATCTGCCATTTCCAGAGCCATATGGCTCCAAGGATAAAAGTGCCAAGTGGCACCATGCCTCATTTCAAAAAACTTTTGGACCAGATAATAAGACAGAAACTCCAGAGATAAGTATTTTAAAGCAGAGAAATATTAAGAAACAGCTGCAGAACAAGTATCTAAAACCAAATATTTTTTCTCTATCTCAATTTTTTCACTACAAAAAAGCGGCTGTGAAAACCAACCAGGGGGGGGGAAAGAGAGCAAACACGAGTAGAATACTGAAAGTTGAAGACTTGAAAAAGAAGAAAAAGAAAATCTACCACAAATAGCTTTATGAATTTCCAAAAATTTTAAGCTAATGAAATATTTTATAGACACATTCAATAAGCACAGTTGTCAGAAAAAAAAAAAAGATAATAACCTTTCCAAAGTCAATATTAACTTAAGTTTTAGAATTTTTTGATTCTGAAACAAGATTATTAGCCTCAAAATCAGCCAGGCTTTTGTATTTTCCTTTTTTCCATGATTAAAACAAGGGAGTTCTCACTTGCTTAATTCACCTGTCACCACGAGTCCCATTAAACTTTTCACCAGGAATTTGCTCATTGTTTGTCCCATTCCCCACTAGACCATCGTCCTGCACTATCCAACCACTCAATGAGAAAGATGAAAAGATAAATAAAACTTGTTAATTCAAAAGAGCAAGCATCAAGTGCCAGAATAAGGAAAACAAAGCATTAGTTTCACCTGAATATGAACATCAGTATGATCATTGCTTCCTATACAGTCTTGAAATTCTTCATTCAGTTCACACTTCTTTTCAATGCATATGGCAAGCTGTAAAAAAAATAGTAAAGTGATTCAGCCTTGAAAGGACAGGTGCATAAGAGCACTAGAACTAGAACAAGATGCTCTATAAGTATTACACCTTTGAGGAATCAGGAACAACTAGTCTGCAGTGCTGATCTTGCCTTAACAGGATATAACACTGCAAATATTGGATTTACATCCACTACTAGAGGAACCAATATTATTAACTCCAAAACAGGTACTTGTCATCAAGAATATGAAAACCCAAAAATGGACAGTATCGTTGATGACAAATCAAGATATTTCAACGGACTATCTGATCGATCCCATTATAAATAAAAAAAAAAAAAACAAGAGACATCACAACAACTTCTTCAAGCAGTATGATTTATCTAATCTATATGGCCTCCACAAACATCTGCCAAAAAATAATGCTATGTAGGTTTTCAATAGGTGGAATCAAACTGAAAATATGCCAGAAAGCAAGGAACATTTCATCATAACAGTAAGCAATACCAGCAATCTTTTATACCTCCCACTTCAAAGAAGAAACAAAGGACTCCTATGTTTTACAAAAATCAACATGTTCCAGTTCTAAAATTACAAGAACAATTCAATGTCAAGTCAGTAATATCATAAAACAAGTTCTGCTATTGACACCTAGAGATTTTTAACATTTAAATGGAAACTTGAGCTAGTTTCAATGAGCAATCATCATCAGAGAAACATGCTTAAGAGGCTGAACAACATTGAAGGAAAAAAAATTGAGGAACTCATTGAATTGTGTTTATATAATTTGAGTTTTTGTGAAGAAAATGTTTTCATCTTTAAATTTACCATTTGAAGTTTCTGGTTTATCAAACAGGTTGACAGGTCAATTGGACCACTGGCTTTCATTTTGGGAAGTGGCAGTGACTCTTCCCAGCAGCAACGTAATTCGCGAACAAACTCTATCCAAAGCACAGCAATAGCTAAAATATGCAGGAAAAAAAAATATCTGGTCATGAAAGATAAACTTCTCAATATTCACATGTTAATAAAGTCATGAGCTCATGCTATATGGTTCAAAACCTTGTATTCACAATTAAAAAGAAATTCATACCACAAATATTGCAGTTCCCAACCCATAGGGCATGCAAACAAAACTGTGCAAACAGAGACCCAAATGGAGCACCTTTAATAGCTTGAGAATTCTTAGGCTCTTAGACAGAAAAATCTGCAGGTTGAAATCCTGCAAGAAGAAAAAGACAGCGGAAAAAACCTTACATGAAAGTAGTTTCTACAGATTTCACCAGTGCATCAAAAGAGTTTAAAAACACTTCCTATACAAAATCACAGGAATCTTGCAAAACTTCAACATTATGGCTAAACCAGCTTGAATATTATGATTAGAACTCATCAATTACGTGCAACAAAACAAAGAGCACAAAGTATACCCTCATGAAAAAGATCTTTGAACACACGATCGAGAACTGTAGGTGGGGGTACGACCATTGAAGATTTGAGATTATCAGAACCAGGGTTTTCAACTGCAACAGCCAACAAGACAAAAAGAGGGGAAAAAAAGAAATAAATTTAAAAGGTCAAAATGAAGCAGCCAAATAAACATATGCCAAGTTCCATAAAGAAAAAAACAAATCAGGGGACATTTCAAACCTGACACAAAATCCTCCATAAATTGGGCATCAAAGGACATAGCCAATGCATCAATTAGAAGGCGCAATTGGGAAGCAAATCCAATTCTATTTCCTTCTGAGATACAGCTTCACGGAATAAGAGAATTTTAAGATTATCATATTAAAAATTTGTGTAAATACAATTGGTAAAAAAAAAAATTGAGAAGATTAATAAAGATTAGCATTGAGCAGAAACAAAAAATTTATTTGCCTAATCTGAGTGAGTTACATTAGCAGTTACTGAAATTTGGACTTCAAATATGAGTTCCTTTGTCATTAATTCTTCACCAAATAATAAGTCTACTTTGTTGTATTCACAATGTGGTCACCAGGTTCATTTTCAATAAGTGGACTACTGTACTGCTCACACTCAGTTATTCGGATCTAAATTAGCCAAACCTACTTGGCAAGAAGTATACTGCTTCTTGGATTTCACAGACCTGAACTGTTTCTTTTCAAAAAATATGAAAGAGCAATGTTAACCGAATATGTTTGCAATCAATTTTTTTTTCTGTTAACATGGTTTGAGTCAATCACAAAATAACAAGAAAAACTATAAGCCCACCTTTACTCATTACAAAAAGTAGAAGATTCAGTTTTAGGAGAGCTTTCAAGCATTTTAAAGGCACTAATCCAAATCAAGACTATCTAACTTCATATTTAACTCCATCTGCATATCAGCAATCTACATTTAGTTTTCATGATTCGTATTATTGAAATTCATTGAACAAACGTACGACAAAGCAACAAGCTACAAGCCAAGATCCGGAAAGTCTTTAATGATGTTACACTAGGAACACCCAGGAAAAGTAAGCAAAAACTATTGGCATTGAATCAAATGTACAGAGATTATCTAGCTTACAAATTTGGTGATAGAACTGGAAGTACCATCCACTTCTCCGCTTCATGAGGAGATGTATTTTCTATCTCAGCCATATCAAGAGAACTTTTAAGTATCTTCTCTGACCAAGTGGCGACCAATTCCAGCCCTGTTTTTATTAGGAATTAAAATAGGTGATCAATTTCTAGATAGAAAATGCTAAATAAGCTAGAACTGTCATTTATATATCTAGATAGTATGTATTCTCTACATGCCACAAATAAAGTGAAAAGCGAGGAAGTAATGTAATAAAAAATATATAGAATATCAGACAAGGTAGCTAATAGTTCATAAATCTCATGCCAAGCCCTTCAAGCAAGCAACTGTTCATTCAAAAAAAAACTACAATGAAAATAATGTCCTTCAGATTAAAGAATATTCATAATAGGTCATTTGAAACTCTAGAAATTGCATTCAGCAAGCAAATTCAGACTTTGTAACTAAAAGGAGGAACAACACACAAGGGAAGTTTTTTAATAATAATGTAAACCCAGACATTGTAAATGCGCCTTTTAACGGGTCCTCTGCAGAATACCATTCACTCCAAGGACAATCATCATCCCATTGAGATCTGTTTCCAGTGTCACCACCATGATTTTCTCCATGATCTTTAATCTCAGCATCAGGAGTTCGGAGATTATCACTGTCATCATCATCATAGGAAACAGTTCTGTAGGTAGATTTCATTGTAAAATGGACTTGGAAAAGTTGCATTGCAGTGTCCAATGTAGAATAAGCCTTCAACATCAAACAAATAAAATAAAATAATAAATAATAACACCAGCAAGGACAAGATTTCATGTGCCACAATAAATACAATCACATAAAAGCTCTAATGAGAACTCCCTCGCGCAAACTGTGGCATCACAGAATTTTAAATCTAAAAGCCTGGTATAAATAAAAATCTCCCATTCAAAGGAGCTTCATAGGAGACATCCTTCCTTCAAGGAAAGAATAGAGACAATGAAAATTAGATTCCTGTTATGTAAAATATTGCTACAAATTCAAGGAAAAAAAATGCGCATGCATCAATTTCCAATAGATGAGAGCAACCCTAAGAGATACTGTAAACATATCATTACAAAGAGAATCATCTAATGCGAACTTACAAATTTAGAAATAAATAACTCGTACAGCCCTTCCAAATGCATAAATTTTATAGGAACTTGGCTACCAATACGATCTGCCTCAAATCTTCTAGTAAAAACAGTCCCCATATTTTGGATTCCAATATAAGCTTTA
>CAODLS015097804.1:0-11808 GCA_948243855.1 Flueggea neowawraea
AAAATATTAATTAGCATTTTTTGACCAAAATATTAATTTGTCAATGTAAAAGAATTTTTTGTAATTTCTTTTTTACCACAAATGTTTCCTTAAAGCGATTGTAATTGATTTTATGGTGTCAATAAGGATATAAAATAATAAAATATCAAATTAATATATTAATATTATATTTATATGAATATAATAAAAAAATACACTAATTCAAAATTTTATTTTAAATATCCGAATACAAAATTTAAAAGGATATTTATGTTTATCCGTTTTGTAGATTGCAAGTCATTATAGTATTATTTTGTTAGCAAGCAATGTGATCACTTACCCAAAATAAATTATATAACTATTATTAAAACTCAAAGAAAGCTAAAATTTATAGATTTTGATTCTAAAAAACTCAATACACCATATTATGTAAATTCACAATTTAAGTCATCAAGTTCTAAAATATTTAATAATTAATACAAAATATATATCAAAATATTTAAATAAAAATATTTGTTAGAATTAAAATAAAAATCATTATACATTAAATTAATCATTGACAATTATAAATTTTTACTTTAGATTAATCATTATAATTGACTAAAATAGTACTTAAATTGTAGAAAAGTTATGTAGCGTTTGATTACAATAAGCAACATTGCATATTTTTAAAATCCATTCATTTTTATGAAAATAATAATTACATTATAATTGTATAAATATTTAAATAATCTATGAATTAAAAAATATTAGATATATTGGTAAGAATATTGTGTTTATTACAAATCATAACTCCAAATTTTAAATATTTTTTTAAATATTATATTAATATGTGCCTAAATATATGAATTGTCTTTTATGTCATATATAAAAATCTTCAAACCAAATCTACACTTAACTCGATAATTATCTTAGCTAAAATGCACAAAAAAAATTTGTACATTTTATTAATTACCATGTAAACCAATTAACTGTTATAAATATTTAATGAGAACATATTTAATTTATTGAAAGGCTTTAAAAAATACATTTTAAAATGACACATGGCAAGCTATGAACATATTATAATGACATATGGCATTAAAAGAAATTATGTATGTCATTTTATATTAATAAATAAATAATTATAAAATTTAATGTTGCTCCTAAAATGTAAGCATACAAATTATAGATATAAGTTTGAGCGTGTTTTTATTTTTTAAAATTAAAATTATATTTGTTTATTTTTTAAATTTAGTATTTTATTTGGGACACCTAATATAATTAATTCAAATAATAAATGACGTGAGAAATGGATCAAGCACAATTTATTCATGTAATAATTACGTATTACACCACAAATGCTTTGCAAAATTTGCTTCATACGGGCTGAGTATATTTATTACAGATACATTTTATAATATTTTCGTCTGTGCAATTGTAATGTTATATTCATAGATATAATTTTTAAATTTATGAATTATTGTTTATAATTATTTATATTTATTTACATTTATTTATACTTTTTTATACTTGTTTATATGTCAATATATAAACAAGTATAAATAAATATAAATAACGTATAAATAATATTTAAACTATAATGTAAAAATATAATTTTTAAAAATTACTATTTAGAGATTTTAATTTTTAAAAATTTAGTTATATAGTTCGTGTAATTTTGAAAAATTTATGAAAATATAAAAAATCAATAATATTAAAAATTATAATTTTAAGGACGTGTATATATATGTAGTTGGCTTTTCATTCATCAGCCCATATTCAATGCAAGCCAAAAAGGCCCAATCCAGCCCGAGTTACTGACTCCCGTCCTTCTTGGTCACATATGCCATGTTACCAGTCAGACCCTCGGCTACTTGAATCTAGGCCCTCAGTATCATCAACTTGGCAACGCTTCTTGGATATGGAGACCGTTGGGTTCATCCCATTCCAACCAGGCAACTCATGAACCACTAACACTCGTCAGACCCACACTCCAAGATAATGATCCACTAAAGAGCCACCCACTGCCCGCAGCACAGTGGCTATGTCGCACCTCTGCATCCTTCCTCGCAAGAATATAGACCTAATCTCCATATGCCACATAGAAACAAGGACAACAGAACTCCCCTGTGCATACCTCAAGTGTTTCAGTAACCGAGAGCCACGTGGCTAGTTCCACACAAAACCTTAGGACTATATAAGCCCTTATCCCTTACCAATTTAAGATCATGGAACTTGCCTCACACACACACACACACACAGAAAACCCTAAGAATCATCCTCGGGTCTGGAGCTAAAAGCCCACATCCGATCACCACCATTCATTAATCAAATAACAGATTTCATTGCTAAACATGTAACCAAGTGTAATCATGCCCAACATTGGATTTGTAATGCTCCTCCTGATGCTGTAAGATCCTGAATACAGGATGATGTTAATCAATGAATGAAATTTCTTCCCCGTCAAGAAAACAAAATAAAAAATAAATTCATTGTTTTGAGCAATGAGTCTTTTGGTTGGTAGTTAAACAGCAGACTAAGTGACAAAGATAATATTGCTTGATAAAAAAACAACGTGCGAAATGATAATGGACTAGTTTATAGTTTACTTAAGAGTTTTTTTTTAATAAAATATTCACATCCATTTAAATGTTAATTCAATTAGGTTGATTCAACATGCAAATGATACCAAATTTCAACTAACCTAGTTAGGCTGGTCCAGCCAAGGAGTGATGAGATAATGTACCAGTGTTTATCAAAAGTAGATTGAATAAATTTTTAAAAATTTACTGGATTAAATAATTTTAAAAAAAAGTAAAGAGAATGATATGTATGTTTGTACTGTTTTATACTCTATATTCCACCTACAAAACATACTAATCCTCTCTTAAAATATTTGATTTTTTTCCAGAAAAGTAACGCATTTAAAAAATTCGAAAAGAAGGATCCAATTGAATAGAGCTGGAGTCGAGTTATTATTTTTTAATTATTTTCAAAACAAATTTACTTATAATTTTTTAAAGCATTTTTTTATAAATTAGTGTAAGTGAAAATTCCTTTTTATGTGATCGTACTTAACCATGCCCTATTCTGGACCGTTTCATATTCTCTTTTAAATTTTAATCATACCGTTTTCACCTTTTCGAAAGCAGAGTAATATGCCAATATGATTCTCAAAGATTCAATAGGTGACTTGGTCCACAAATATAGGTCTTGTTAAGATAAACACTAGAAGATCAAAATACTTCATCAGAATAAAGCACAGGCTTAAGGTCTTATTAGGAAAATTAGTAACCGAAATTATTTTTCAGGAGCTTTAATTAGCGAATGATCACGTGTGAAATAAAGATTATATTTGGAAAGATAGGTCTTATCAAGAATGATGGCAAAATACCAATAGACCTTATTTGAAGAAAGATTTTGGGAAAAGGGGCAAGAAGCTAGCCAAAAAGCGAGGAAGTTGGAAGAAAAGAGGACATTCCAAGTAAGGTACTTATTAAAAGGAAAAGCCACAGCAGAAGAAGGCACCATTCGACTACCTGGGAAAGATCCTAACTAAATTCTTTCAACTATGTTTTCTGCTTTAGTTTGATGTTCTCTCATTGGTCTTTCAATTTCAGCTCTTATCAAACAATTTGCTTATTGGTCTTTTAGTTTAAATCCTTATTAATTACTTTGTCATCAATAAAAATCATCATTTTCCTTTCCATTTTTAATTGTTTTTTATCTGTGCAACAAGGTTTCATATCTTCACAACGTGAATTCCTAATAGGACCTTCTTTCGCTTGACTTTGAAGTTAAGGTGCACATTTTCATTACTGTTTGGAGAATTTCCATAAATCTCCTGACACACCTTTGTTTAAATTATTGTTACTTAAATTTTCATTTAAAATTTGGCGGAAGCACGAAGACAAAGCTTAGCGAAGTGAGTTATGCATGTAATGTTAGAGTTTTCACATAGTCAAGCCGCTTTCTTCTATGATGCTTCATAGATTATTGCACCATTGATCACAGGTGTGTTTTCTTCCCAGAAACAACGATAATTTCTGATGAATGACATGTCAATCTGTGCGGCTGGTCTATCGTCAGGTAGACGACGTGACATTTACGTGAATTGAATATTTGTTTGTTTGAATGACCTGTCGTATGTACATATGGCATTATATGACGATATGTCGTTTACTATAACAATCTTTCTATATAGATGATCGATCATTCAATGTGAATTGAGTATTAAGTGTGTGCTGGTAATGTTAACGAGGAAGAATTGCAAGTATTAGTTGTTTGTTTTTTGGTAGATTAATGTGGTAGATTATAAATTTAGTAAATTGTAATAGCTTTGATGGATTGAACAGTGAAAAAATTAAATCATCTATATATATGCGATATGTTGTATTAATATTAAAAAACAAAAACAAGATCATTGGTTGGGGTTTTGAAGATTAATCCGACTCGAAAAAGGAAATATTTTCTTTCTAAACTTAATTTTTGCACATATTAAAATACAAAAATTCACAATAACAGACGATTTATTTTGCTGCACCATGATATCGTAAATGGCCCTATTGTATTATACCCTTCTCATACATGAGGCTGTTTCATTAATGTTAAAATAATCATATGACAGAAAAAAGGACACGACCATATGTTGGCAGCTTGATGGATATTCGAAGGCAGAAAGTCTGGAATTCTGGGGTTAGTCTCTGATTCCAATTTACTTTATAGTGATTTCATAAGTGACAATACTCTTTTGGAAATTTCTGTTAATTGTATATATGCATGTGTACATTTGTCTTGATGCTGTTTATAAAAATTGGATGCTGTCTAGCTTTTTGGTGTAATTTGAGCCTAGTAGTCAAATAGGATCTTCCTTATAAGCTATAGGTGAAGCTTTGTTGTTCTCAGTGGGAATTTGTTTAACAATGTTTCTGGGTTTTTGTATGCTCTTTTGTGGGAAGAGAATATAGGGTTAGTAAGTCAAATATATTGAGCCAATCTTTGTTAATGACCAAAACTTGTATTGTTGGTTCCTAGCTAGTCACACTAGTTTGATTCTTTTCATCTGTTTTGCTTTTCAAATGGAAGACAGTAATGACACTACTCCTAACAGTGGACAACTTGAGTTACTCTGTATAACTCTTCCATTTCTTAGGTTTCCAAACATATATACTTGCCTTCACTTCTCACTAGTAGTTTGAACCTCTGACCTCTAAAGTGGGAGTTGATAAAAAAAATTGACTGATTAGGTAATGTTTTGTGGAAAATTTTATAGGCATTACTGGTAATACGTGACTAATGATATCATTAAAAATGTTAATAAGCATATTTAGTATTAAGTGTAGCAATTAGGGCCCTTTAAGTGTGATTTTCTGCTCTATAGTGGACTTTCTATAAGAGATTGGTAATTAGTTAACACCCACTAACAGAGGTCGTTGGAAAAAATAGTTTAATATTTTTATACATGTTGAAAAGGGAATTTTGAATCAGGATTTTCTTCTATAGAAAATAAGGATTAGGTTGTCGTACATTAGCCTCAAAGTAAATACATATATCTAATTTTATTTGATTTAAACTATAATTTTATTCAAGGTTAATGAAACTGTTACAAAAAGTTAGGCTTTCTTATCGATAACACTGATCAAGTTTCTCTAAAATTACTTATCAAAAAGCTTCTGCAAAATTGAAAATTACTAAACTTCAAATAGAATTTGGCTGAAAAAAATATAAAGTTTCATGCGTAAAATACTTGTCCGGTGGTAGTTCATGTAATTGAAGTTCCAATTCAAGTAAAAACAAAGAAATAATTAGCCCATGAAATGGGCACTTTAATCTTGTACAATCATTGATGTCCAAAGCAAAAACCAGGTTCTGCAGATGTGCAAGTTCATGCAAACTATAACTGCACAAGATCTTACTCCCTCCGTTCCAATTTGATAAACATATTTTCTATTTGGATGTCCTAAAATATAGACACACTTTTTTTTGTTGTATTTATTTTTAACGAAGTTACAAGTTTGTCTTTATTTAATTTTTCTTTTAACTAATTCATTAATTACAAATATAATTAGTCAAATGACATAAATAAAAAATCGTATAAAATTAAATGATTTTAAATACTAAAACTACTATTTCTTAATACCTATGAAAAGTAATTAATGTCTATCAAATCGGGATAGAGGGAGTAATTTCAACAAGCAATTGCTACAATAACATTAATATGATCAAGTGTGGAAGCATGTGTTTTAATTTACGAGGTGGTGTCTGATATCTAAAAACAACATTAAATATGGAAGACTCTTTCAAGAGTTCCAATGCGTATGATAATGATATAATGCAGATGACTATAATGGTGTTAAGCGTGCGACTGCGTGATGGCCTGGTTGGCAAGGAGCTGGAATATGAATTAATATGTAGGCAAGAATAGAGAAATTAAATAAATGTAAGTAAAGAGATAGAATTAATTAGAGTAGAGAAGAGCAAGCAGAGCAAGCACACATAAGATTTCTTCTTGTTTTTTATATTTCTCTTCTTATCTCTATGCTTGTGTGGTTAGTTTTGGTTCACATTTTTAGCATTACAATGTTAATAATTAGTTACAAATTATTTCAATTATAGAGATTAGAGAAAGACCATATATAAATATATATTTTTCTACATTATGGAGAGAGAGGATCACATGGGATCAACTATAAAAAAAATTATATGAAAAAGATGTTTCTTCGCACATTTATATGTAATTGAATATAGTTTTTTTCTTCATATATAGCAATCATGCATGCAAAACATAAGTCTTTTTTCATTTTTAAGAATTTTGGATTTCTAATTGAGAATCCCATTTAATTATTATTGTTGTTTAATTATTATGGCACTTTTCTTGTGTTAATTTAGAGGCTTAAGGGACTATATGTACATAATAAAAGGGTTCCATAGATCTATTTTTAGTAAACCTGTAATGATTTTTTTTCCCTGCCATTCGGTATCCGAAATTCTGTAGGATTCAACTAATTCGGATTCGACTTGGGCAGGACACTTAATGATATTTATAACTTAAACATCTCTTGAATGGAAGTGTAAACTTAAATAAATAAATATATTTATATCATTATATATAGCGAGGGAATCTGGAAATATCATTTAGTTATGAAAAATATAAGAGATTTAGGAGTTTAGAGTAGTTCTATAACCAACACCGATCGATATGATTTATTCATAGATACGGAAATTAGGAGGTAGGAACTAGACTATTCCAAGGTAGAGAAACTTATTAAAAGATCATACCTATAAAATACAAAATAAAAAAATGATAAGATTAGCAATAAATCAAAAAAATTAATTTTTAAATATTGCAAGTCAAATCAAAATGTGGGTAGCATTAAACGATATGCTTTACAACCAAAGGCAACATTACATTAATCAAAAACAAAATCCAAAATTGAGTACTAATCTAAGTATCACTTTGTGCAATGTTTAGGAAATTTCCCAACCTATGTAACACATAATAATGCATACTTTGATGACAAATTCTCCTTTGTGCACATACAGAATTTATTAGAACACACCGCCATGTCCAAGTTTTGACTCTATCAAAATGCACGCCATAGATCCCCTAATGGGGTTCACAAAACGTGTTTGTACTCATAGAAAGAAGAAATCACACTAGCTAATCCACATCAATACAGAAAGAATTGGTAGTTAAGTACATATAAGGCAATATAAGATAAAGAAGAAACAAAATAGAAGCAAACTATATAATATTATCAATGTGGAAATATTAATGTTGTGATTATAAAAATGATATCTCATTGCAAAACCATGTAGAAAAGTCTTTATTAAACAATCTTTGTTGCCCTTAATATTCTATAATTATCATATGATCTCATCATGATTGGCTATAAAGATTCCAACGTGGCAGTTGGGCATTGGGCTAGATCTTCCAAGAAGATTCATACATTATGATTGGAATGCAAACAAACATGCTTAATACCTTGTTTCTTTACAATTATAGTTAAAATCTTGTTATCTAACCTTTGGAATTGCTAATTAAACACAATTAACATATGAAAAGTGTATATGATTAACAAGTGGCAACACTTGAATGGAGTTAAGGTTGAGTTAATTTCAAACTCTTCTCTGTCGGTTATTATCTTTACCATAATCAGGAGATGATTTGTGCTTAAGCAGTCAAGAATGGTAGGCACCATTACTGGAGCAAGTTCAGATAAACAGTTCCTTTCACTTGTAGTCCATAATCACAACATGAAGTGACAAATATGGACCTTAACTATGGAGATGTTGACACATCGAGCTGTTAAGAATTAAAGAAAACCCTATTTTAAGGGCATAATCCGAAACTAAACTGTTTAAAATTCTTAGTTGATGTTGAAAAAAGGCAGTTTTAGGCAATACAGTTGTATGCTCTGTGTAAATCCCCTTGACCTGTCATTTTCCTTTTTAAATCCTAGCTTCTTGGGTGCTTCCATGAGGTGCTGCTGCTCAGTTGGAATCCATTTAGGAACTTGAGACCCTGCTTCAGTTCATTTTGTTTTGATTGCAATTTCATACTATGTTGCTTTCACGAGTTACCTAACACGTACTGTACTGATTAAATTGAGTAGAATTTTGTGTTTCAATACCAAGGTTTTCATGATTCTAACAATTCTGACACAGATAGAAGTGATAATAACTGCATAGAACATCTCTTAGCAACTACTTAACTCTTTGCCTTAACTAATGCCAACGACAAAAACCCACTTCCCAAGAAAAAAAATGTTTTTGAGACCTAATATATATGGAGGTGTTAAAGATTAAGTGTTTGATTGTCTAGAGTTTGATTCCTCTTATAATAACAAAAGATGTGCAATATGCAAATATAATACTATCACTTCTAACAAAAAAAATGTTAAAATTGAAAGCAAAATTTGTTGGAACAAGTTTATATTAGTTCTGATTTTCAGATCTGCTGAAGACTATTTTGGTTGATATTTTTCTCTCAGTTGCATGTCAGAGCCAATATGGATAGTAGTCATGGACCACCCCTTTCCATTATATTTTTTTTTCATATTAGAATGTAATCTAATCTACTCTAGTTGAAAATCTTTGAGGGCTGCTGTTGAAAGTTCTGCTCGCACATGAAATATTCATCGAGCCCCACGTCGGATGAAATAAATTAAAAGGCATTTTCTTCTCATCAGTTTTTTTTAATCTTCTTATTTGCATATCTTTTTGCGTTCTCAGATGTTGTTTATTGTCCAAGTTTGTTAGTTGAAATTTACTTAAACAACATAATCTTGACAAATATCTTTAATTCTTACTGGTAGGCCTGCAATTCTATCAAACAAACTAGCAAACCATAGATATGAAATCTGTACATTCATGCATTTTATATATTGTGTTTAACCACCCATATTCTTAGTTAAGCAAGTTAATGACGTTATTAGTTACACTTGATAGTAATTAGCAATGTTTAATCACGTAATAACTAAGCATACAAGTGTTGATCGAATATTCAGTGGGCACCTGTATTTGACTAAATAATAATTGATATGGGATAAGGGTCCCGCTACAAAGCTCACACACACGCAATTCAAATAGGTGGTAGCCAAATAAAGATGTATTTATCGGACACAACATATGTGACATTCTTGACTTGGTAAAGACAATCCTTCTCGAATCGGCACTTAAATGACTTGAAAGGACGAGATTCCCATGGGACCCGAGCCGAGAAGGTCTCTCCCGAACATGATTATATATTTGAAATACGAAAGGTGCCAAACTTTCTAAAACCACTTCCACATGGTAGTCTCATGTTCATTTCATGAGTATAGCTGAAAAAGGACCTTGATTCCTAGCATCTGCAACAGCCTAAAGTATTGCACCTTCACAACAGGCGTATGAGTCATGCCAAGTTGACACATGGATTAAGAACAGAGAGTCTCCTTAGCACACTACCATGGATGTCTCTCAATAGTGTGAAGCCATGTGGTACTATAATTCAAATCCCAAATATATAAAAGACTTAATTCACTAATTATTTGAAAGTCATTCATTCTAGGGTTTTGGGATGCACAAGAATTATTTTTGGATATAGAGTCAAGTCCACCACTTCCACTTACCTCACATGAATAGCCATTTTGGCTCAAAGTTTACTAAACATTGCAATGCATTAAGAATATATGACTACTAAGTTTCAGATTTGCAGAAAAAATGCTTCTGTTCTTGCATATGATTATTATTAGAACGTGCAAACTTGAGTTAGATCATAAGTACCATGTATAAGTACTATACATCAAAGCCTAATGATGTTATAAATTCTGTTGCTATGTGGGTCCATAATATCTTCTCAAAGCTTCTATTTTGTCCAAGCTTTGTTCCCAAATCAGAATCTAATCCCATATAACGGATATTTTTGTCAGATCATTACTGCTTAACTACTCTTGGATCTCCAGAAATATTTTCATGCTATATGCCTTCTTCATGCGTGATTTTGGTTTCAGTAGAGGAACATAAAGTTTGCAGTTTTTTTAGTAGGGATTTGATTTATCATAGATTGGAAAATGGGACCCTCGGAGGTTAGCGTTTAGCAAACAGGTATTTTCTTTGCACTGTCAACAAAAGATTTGATATCTGAAAAATTGAGATCATGAGGTATATTTCTCTTGAACTTCATTAATCTGGAATTGGATGATCGGTTTTTATTAAATTTGATCCATGAAATTAATTCATAATATCAAATGTCCCAAAATCCATTTCTTTTTTGGAAAAAAGAAAGGGGATTATGAAGTATGGAAGTGTTAGATTTGCAGGCACAACATTACCAGCATTTGTTTAAAGCAGAAGAAGATCCTGATGAACAATCATATGGAGAGAGTCTATATGATGAGTGGAAAAAAAGGTTATTCTGGGAAAGAAAATTTCAGACTTGAAACTATAAAAATAAATCAACAACCACCATATTCGGTATGGATCTTATAGAGATTGATCAGATAAAGAAAGGGTTTGACAAAAATGACAGGAGGCGCATAGTTGGCATTAAAAATTGCAAAGTGTAAAAGGTGAGATTTTTGATACTGCTTACATTACAGGATCAATCATTCATTTTTTCCTCCATTTTTTTATTCTGAAGAAGCAGGCAAGTTTGTAGGGACCTCACTTTTTTCTTTTTTCTTTTTTTATGTCAAAGCCTTCTTAGTACTTGCTCTCTCTCTATATATATGGAGCCGCAGACCTCGGTTTTTCATTCAAACATTTCTACTTCTTTCAACTCTCTCTCTCTCTCTCCCCCCTCTCTCTCTCTCTGTAAGTTCATACTATAACCACCTTTCTTTTGAGAATACCACTTAAGAGACATTTGTTAAGTTAAAGAAGTTCGTTCTTGTACTGATCATGGCCATTGAGATTGAACAACCAAGTGTTGGCTTGTCAAAAGTTGCAGTGTCTGAAACCCATGGAGAGGACTCTCCATACTTTGCTGGCTGGAAAGCATATGATGAAGATCCGTATGATGAGTCTTGCAACCCATCCGGAGTTATACAGATGGGACTAGCTGAAAATCAAGTGAGTAGAGACAGATATTTTGTGAAAAAGAAGTAAAATATGGAATTTCCATCATATTATATGTACTTATAATGAGCTGTTTTTTCTTGAACAGGTTTCATTTGATTTGTTGGAAGAATATCTGGAAAAGCACCCTGAAGCATCTACATGGGGAAAGGGAGCACCCGGCTTCAGAGAAAATGCCTTGTTTCAGGACTACCATGGCCTCAAATCTTTCAGACAAGCAATGGCAAATTTCATGGAACAGATTAGAGGTGGAAGAGCCAAATTTGATCCTGATAGAATAGTTGTAAC
>CAODLS015100431.1:0-18084 GCA_948243855.1 Flueggea neowawraea
AAGATGGTGGTAATAATTGGAACTTGACTTTTCAATTACTTAATCAATATTTTTTATTACAAAAATGTATTGTGTCCTTTTTCCGCTCAACATAATCCAAATAGTAATCTTTTACCAACTATTTGGAATATTTGTGAAAAACATTACGGAGATTTAAAATATTTTAATGATGCCACTCATACTTTTAGCCATGTTTATAGACCAACTTCGCATGAATTTTTAGAACAAGTATTGAATTTAGCCGGTGAGTTTACGGAGGGTGAAAAAATCGAAGAAATTCGATACGTTGTCCTTCAAATGAAATTGAAATGGTTAAATTATTTCAAAATTATTCTTGAAATTTATCTTGTTGCATTTATTTTTTATCCTAGGTCTAGATCTAAATTTGATTTATTGCATGACATGTTAGATAGTTATTATGAAATGTTAGGATTATACGATGATGAGCCTATTGATTTTATCCAAATTGTTACTAGTGTTAGGCTTTCAATAAATGAATTATTACAATTTTATTCTATTCCTTCAACTTCAAATGACGAATTTGCTTTGTTCACACTTCTGCTACTACCCCCTTCTCCACCTCATAATGGAGGACCAAATTTTTAGCGGATAGGCGAAAGAAAACAAGAACTTTGACCTCCCATTCAGAGCTCGAAGTTTATCTAACCATTGTTTTTGAGTTTGGTGAAGATTTTGACATTTTGGAGTGGTGGAGACGACATAGGATGATGTTTCCAACACTAGCAAAGATTGCACTTCAAGTTCTAGTCGTTCCAGCCTTTACAGTAGCGGTGGAACAAACATTCAGCATGGGAGGCAACATTTTAGACCTAAGGAGATCAAGATTGGCTCCCGATTCATTGGAAGCGCAAGTTTGTGCTGATGATTGGTCAAGGGCGGAAGAAAGGACTCAAGATGAACTCATTCAATCATCATCCTCCGACGAGTTCCTTAATGACACTTCATGAGGGCAACTTCTGACTCCAACAACTCGAGTTAGGTAAGTTGGGTGCCAAATTTCATAAAGGTAAGAGAACAAAGTGGGCTTTGGTTCCTCTAAACTCCAAGAGGATACACAGACAACTTAATATAATTAAGTTCAAGCCCTCCTTCCTTTTTTTTCACTTGTATAAATTAACTTGTTAATTCACTTGTACTTGTATTTAATTTAATTGTACTTGTATTAATTCACTTGCACTTGTATTATTTCAATTGTACTTGTATTAATTCACTTGCACTTGTATTACTTCACTTGTAATTATTGTTGTAATTCTAAAAAAAATTACACCATTGTACACCAAATGAGTAGTATTAATAGCAGTTTCAAATTTGAATGAATATGATTTGTATCTTTATTTTTTCATTTGTTAAAATTCCCTCCATGTTAAAAAGAAATATAGTTAATATTTAGAAGAAAATATATTCACCAAAGCAAAAAACGGAACTCGGGAACGAGATCAAAATTGATTACAAAATAAAAAAAATAGTCGGGCTGAACTGAAATCGGCGATTTAACTGGTCAAACCCAGAACCGAACCGAAATCGGAGAGTCACGGTCTGGTTCAGGTTCAAACTTTTCTTGAATCGGAACTGTCGGTTTGTGAACTGTGGCTATGACTAACTCCAGATCGTTAATGCTTATGTATCCTTACCCAAGACAAAAATTATTTACCAATCTATAATTTTATTTCAAAAAAATAAATGTATTTAATTAAAAATAGTAGTTGCATCCAAAAACTTATTCTTTTGAAATGAAAATATTGACAAAAAATAAATCAATACATTGCATAAAAAATTTGTTATTCATAAAATATAATAAAATATTTGACATTTACACCACCTCCATTTTTAGTTCACCTACTATTTGGGTTTTATTTGTTTGTTTTGTTTATAAATGGATTTTTTTTATTTGGTTTTGAATTTTTTTTGTTTGATCTCATTTGGTTTGCAAGTTTTATTTTTTTATTTTTTTGAGAAATGAATTATCTCTCATTTGGTTTCATGCATACTTGTTTTCATTTTGTTTGTATGAATGGTTTTGGTCAAGTATTTTCAAGTTATTCTTTACTACTTTATCATCTTCATGCTATTTCTCTCCATCAAATCCATAAGATTCAATCAACTTTCTTCTTTTATCATCCACTTGTTAGTTTTTCCTACATCAACATAAACATGTTAAGAGACCAATAAAAAACCAAAAATTAAATCAAATAAAAAACTAAAAGTAAACAAAAATGTAAAACTGAAAGTAAACCAAATAAAAACCAAAAATAAATAAAATATACAAAACAAAGAAAATGTCCATTGAACTCAAGAAATTAATCAAGTAGCAATGTATTTAATGAGACAGTGATCTAGAAAATGTTTTACAAGCTAAAAATTTATATAATATGTAAAATTAAATACAACAAAAATAAATCAAAAATAAAATTAAAATAAACTAAAAAAGAAAGATGAATAAAAGATGTTCATTAAACAAAATAAAATTAATCAAGTAGCAATATAATTTAATAAAAAGTGATTTAGAAATTTTTTTAAAAACTAACAATATGTATAATATTTAAACTTAAAAATAATAGAAAATAAACCAAAAATCAAATTAAAATAAACTTTAAAAAAAGAGTTCATAGAAAAGATGTTCACTGAATTCAAGAAAATTAATCAATTAGCAATGTAGTATAATGAGAAAGTTATGTGGAAGACTTTTTTATAAACTAACAATATGTATAATATGTAAACTAAAAAACAACAGAAAATAAATTAAAAAGCAAACTAAAATTAACTCAAGAAAAGATATCACAAAAAAGATGTTTTTTTAAATCAAGAAAATTAACCAAGCAGCAAGCTCCTATTTCCATGGACTAATAAATTCAACTGGCCATAAAAAAAAAAGAAAGCAGATTGTTAAAAGCAAACTAACTTCAGGATAAAACAACTCCTAGTAATAGAGCCGAAAATGAATGATTTAGATTCACACAAACCCATGTGAGACTTTGAGACTTAAACACATTCTATTTTCTTGTTGTGTGTGATTAGTCATTCATAGTAGGACCCTGAATTTGTTATTAAGTGTACTTCGAAGACGACACCATTTCAATTGAGATATCGAAACGATGAAAGACATTGTTTGTTGCCCTTTTTTTATCCTTTTCCTTCCGTATCTATCTTTTCTAATCAATCATTAGTTCACCCCTTTTGAGCCTTGAATTTTTTCTTGTTTTGAACCCAATTAACCAATCCCATTTTGTTTGTAAGCCTCAACAATTGAATCCAAAGTTGTGAGATTTTTATTAGTGGTACATGCCAAATTGATTTCTTATAGTGATGATGTGATTTGGTGCTTAATTGGATATGTCCTACATGTGATTATGGTGATTATTTTTTAAAGTATCACGGCTGCTTAAGTTTGATTTATGTATTGGAAAGTGATATTGCTATATGTAAAAAAAAAAGAAAAAAAAAAGAAAAGAACAAGAAAAATAGAATAAATCGAAGGAAATGAGAAAGCAACGCAAATAAAGTGAAGTGTTTTTGGGGCACCCTTGATATGAAGGAGAAATGACATGAATTTTTCTATTGGATTGTATCAACTTTGAGCGTTATGGAAGATGGCATGTATCACTTGTTTTTATTATTTCCTCTCAACTAATTAAACATTTGTCTTAGCCCTATTACAAGCCGATGTAAAGCCCTTTTTGATAGGTGTTTTGGTTTTAGTTTTATAGTAGTTACGATTTTGACTTTGTACCAAATTTTGAAAAGAATTGCTATGGATTGGTTTGAGTGTAAATTCTTCACCTAAACACTTTGAGAGATAGAGTGTAACTTATGATGGTATGAATTTGGCTATCCTTTTTTAAGGCATTACAAGTGTGGAGACAATATTTTTAAGATTGTTGGCTGTTCTGGCGATAGTTGTGTTTTCTCTTGAATATTCGATGCATATCTGTTTGGGTATTATGTTATGTGGGGGGTAATAAGGGTGATTTGCATTTAAGGTTCTTGATTATGTTTAAGTTATTGAATGCTTGAATATTGGTTACTGATTGCGTCACATGTAACTATAACTTGCATGTATGAACAATATTGATTTATCTTTTGTTACCTGTAATCGATTAACAAAGTGAGACGGAGATGTATCTTGGCTAGGTTTTCATGATATTGATTTATTCCTTAATAATTATGGATTCTTCATTTATTTAATTGCTTTATTTAATTGCTCCGTTTACTTTCGTTACAATCAAAACTTCATCTTTACTTTTATTGTTATTTTCTGGAATTAGATAAAAATCTACCAGTCATTGTGGATTCTACCCCACTTGCCACTATCTTAAAATTTCATTTATTTAAGACTTTAGAGTAGGAATTAATTTTTTGGTTTCGACATCCATCAGTCACCGCCGCTGGTCACATTGGTCGGAAGAGATTACACACTCGCCTTCAAAATGTGCTGCCACGTTGAGTGCGAGAGAATAAAATCCACTTATCCTTGTTGCTTGTCTCCTAGAGTCGACGCTGTCATATTGACTAAAGGAAGGGGTTGCGTTGTTCGTGGATTTTCAGCTTCCTTACCGAAGCATGAGTCATCAAACGATTCTTTAATTTAGCATAGGGGACCTTAGATTCTCAATCTTTAATTAATGTTCCCTTTACACACAAGCTAGTTTTGGATCAACAATGTACCCTATGATAATGTATTTCTTCAAATAAATAAGAAATGGCATGAGGCATGTTTCCAACATTTCTCTCTTGTCTTCTTTTCCTTGTAATGTGATTTGCAAAATGGATAAGGACCCATTCTGCAGGTTAATGTTCTTCGATTTGAGATTTATGTTTTGCGGCAAGAAAGCCTGCAAGCTTCCATGTTCTCTTTCCTGAAAAGAACCTACAGTGGCCATGAAGAGATAAAAATCTTTTCTAATTTCCTTAAAAGTTCTGATCTGTGAATTTTATCTGCAAGTTATCATGACTTGGAAAAATCATGTAAAATAAAATAGAATAAAAAAATAAAGCAGATTGGGTGGGTGAAACATATGTCTCCCTGCATGGCAACTACCAGGATCATTTTCTAGTTTACACCACCACCTTACTCTACATCATCAATACCCTACAAGCCACTATTGGAGAATTTCGCTCGATGCCTTGGTTGAGTTTTGAGAGAGGAAGGGACTTGAAGTGAGAGAGAAAACAACACCAAGATTTATAGTGATTCAGCCAACCATGCATATGTCCACTGCCTAAGTCTCACTTAGGATTTCTACTATATCAAATATTGATTCCAGCTCAATCCAACAAAGCCTTACACCAAGGTTGATTACGGCTCACACCTCTAAAGCCAAAAAGGTTGATTACATCTCACACCTCTAACGCCAACAAGGTTGATTACGGCTCACACATCTAAGGCCAACAAGGTTGATTCCTGGCTCAAACCTCTAAAGCCATACAATGTTGTTTTCTCTAGGTTCACAACAAACATTTTCCCACTCTCAAAGTGTATACTTAAAATGAAAGCTCTATGCTAGGAGTACATGTGTTTGATTGATGCTCTTGATCTTCTCTCTAGCTTGAATTTGGTGTTTTGGGGTTGATGGAATGATGAAAATGTTTGGAACTTGAATCCATATGATCATCCGTGTTTTTTTGTCCTTCCTTGATGTATTTATAGTCTTTCTATGCCATATGACCATTGGAGTTGATAAACTAGCCATTGTGAGAGAGAAGAATTATGTTTTAATTGATTTCACTTTCATCAATGTGTGTTGTACATCATCTACGCGTATTGTATTTTAGTCCAACTGAGTTCTGTGTGACTTGATTTCCATTCTATGCTCCTTGCAAGAACTCCAGTAGCCAGTGCCTTGACTGAATTGACATCTACGTGTCTTATACACCTTCTATGTGCATTGATCATATATCAACGTGATTTGTATCTTGTTCTACGGGTTTTATTCTTTGTTCCAGAAGATGCACATTCACCTAGTCATTCTTCAATGCGCCTTATTCGTTCTGCAACGTGCATTGTCAACTTTATCTCAAGATCGAACATTTAATCCATATCAGCATGCCAGAGAATATTCAAATTCAAATCCCGATGAGCGTCTTGGCTTTATCCTCATCTGAAACCTCGTCAACATGACTTGTATTCCTTGTAACGTGCATTGATCAAGACCGGATGCTCACGTCTTTCTTGAATGAATGATCTACGCGCCTTGTATCCATTGTAGCACGCCTTAACATGACTTCCACAGGCATAACATGCTTCGTATCCATATTTCAGCAAGTCTGCAACTTAACACATCTTTTATGGATGTTTTGCAATCACCATCATCAAAACTGAACTCAACAACCACAACCTGCAAGCATTCTTCTTCTTCTTCTTTTTCTTCTTCTTCTTCTTTTTCTTCTTCTTCTTTTTCTTCTTCTTCTTCTTCTTCTTCTTCTTTAAGCCACCATTGTCATACTCTTTAAAATTGTTGGAACCTAAAAAAAAAAAACAACAACGTACTCCATCTTCAAAACCAATACCCTTTCACAAACATTGTCGGCCATCTTGGTTTTGACGACCGCCACCTTCAATTTGCTTTTTCTTCTTCTTTTTTTCTTTTCTAAACAGTCCCTTTTTGGCATGTAAGACTACTATGAATTGCTGCATTTTTTTTTATTTTCTCTTTTGAGATATTGTAGTTGCATCCACTACCATCCATCATATTACATTTAATCATCCATCAATCTCTTGTATAACATAAGAGTTCAATTGCCTTATTGAAGACCTGATGTTTTTTATGGCCTTCAACAAACTAAATTTTTTCTTGCCCTTAGGGTTTTCTTTTTTTTTTTCCTTTAGGGGACGTCCTCAAACTCCATCGGTCCCATTGGATTCTCCTCGATTTTCCTGGGGACGCATTCCTTTGCACTACACACATTCTTAAAAAACAATAAGTAGCTTAAAAGGAGTGATACAAGGATAATTATTTGGAATATTCCTATATGAAAAGTTTCAAAATTTTCTAGCAAATATTTTACTTTAACCTCAATAGAACTCGCAAACTTATTGTCCTGATCCACTTCTTCCTTAATTTTAGAGTAGGTTATTTCCTCCATTGCACTTCTAAGTATGAATCCTTGACCCTCTAGTTGGATTTTCTTATTGGTTATGTCATGACCCATAGCGAGCCTGTGACCGACGTATGAGGTGAATTGTCAGTGTTAGCCCGGCTCATTCCGCACAAGTCTCAGATATCAAAACGTACTACCCAAACAATTCAGATTATAAAATATTTTTTAAAACATTTAATAATAAAAAACATAATAAATCAAATACATATAAATAAATATAAATCAAAGATAATAGTGCGGAAAATAGTGGAACATAAAACAAAAGGTAAAATGACAACCCGGTAACCCAACTACATCTCGATGCGGAGCTCTACCAAAACAAAAGACGAGCATGAACAAAAGGGCATCACTAACCAAAAGATGTCTCACTGGGGTCTAGATGCTGACAGTTGCCAAAGATGAAATCTGTTAACCTGCTCAATAGGAATCACGTAAACAGATAAACAAATGAGGTCAGGGCCCAGTGAGGAATAACACTCCAGATCGCCTCATACGTGACTCACAAAGACTGTTTTGAAAATAGTTCAAAACTACACATGCAGATATAGTTTAACATACATATGTATACACGCTATATATATGTAATAGCTTTTCAGAAATTCTTTCACAAAAGGGTTCGCATACAAAGAAATTATAAACACAGAGGCGTATAAAACGATTTTCATTTTCAGAGTCAAAATACATATACAAATATATGGGACCAAAGAAAAAGGCGTGCACGTGGCACTAATAATAGAGTATGTGGGCTCCGCCACAATCCATATCAAATCATGTGTCGGATCAGGACATATGACTATCAATAACCCTGATAGGTGGGTTTTATCAAAACATTGGTATACCAAATGTCACGTTTTACCCCGTAACAGTAAGTGTCCCATATCAGAAAACAAAAGCATATTAATATATAGTATCAAAGCAGAGTATGCGTAGAAGCATCAAAATCATAGATGAGATATATAATACATATATATCAATTTCAAAGCAGAATCCTGATTAATACACATAATCAGTTTATCATTAGTCAATCCATATATTAGATCATTTTCAAAGTATGTATTATACACAACAGAAAAACATATACAGTTCGAGACACAGTCTATGTGTCTGAAGCTGTTATTCACTCACCTGGTAGTCCAAGTGCAAAACACCCATCAGGCCCCACTCGTCGGTGGCTGGTCTCTCGGACATGAAAAATAAGCCGAACAGAACAAATATATATCCACAGATATATCAGAGTCAAATCAAAATGTGGTATTGTGGTAATACCAGATGCATGATGTGCAAATGCAGACTCTGGAAAGATCCCAAATGATCCATATCGAATGATAATCTGTTATTATGGATCCAAAATACATAATCTATATAAAATTACAGTTTGGTTCTCGACCAGTGCAAAATTATGTTTTAGTCCCTAAGACTTGACAAATTACAAAATAATCTTCAGACTATACTAGGATAGCTAACTAACTTTTCTAAATAGTCAGAATCTTCAAAAGAGTCTCTGAACTCTTAGAAATCGATAAAATACAACATTACAAAACAAGTCCTTAAGGACCCCATCTTACTCAAGTAAAAGACCCCTTATCTTACTCGAGTATGGGCTCGAGTAAGCCAAACATAGTTACTAGAGTAAGACAAACCAGCTCTCACTCGAGTAAGCCACACCGGTCACTCGAGTGAGACGAAGCTCTTCTTACTCGAGTAAGCAAAGCCCTTACTCGAGTAAGACACAACCCAGACGAACCCAGAAATCGTGCAACACGATTTAACCGACCAAAATCGAAAGCAAACACCCAAATTGACTCTAAACAAAGCCATGAACACGAATCTAGGGTCAAAACGACCTAAACAACCAGAATCACCCCAGATCAACCAAAAATGAAACTAACTCTAACTCAACCAATGCCTCATCAAATATGATGATTCAAAGCTTGAATCATGTTCCCTTAACCTCAAACAACCCAAAGCTAACAATCCTAAGCATCAATTAACTCAAAATCATCCTGAAAATGCAAACCCATTTACAAACTCGGCCTAAAGCATGAAATAGATAAAATAAAGAGATTAGATACGTAATCTTACCTCTAGGAATGAATGAGAACAATGTAGGGCTACATGAACACGTTTCACACTGATTTGAGTAAGAGAGTGAAGGAAAAGAAGTGAGAGAAACGAAAGAGTCGGGTGGGGGTATTTATAGACCCATGCCCAAAACAATATCCTCACTCGAATGGCAGGCTTTCATCACTCGAGTGACACGCTGCTTACTCGAGTAACAAATCTTGTTACTCAAGTAACACTTTTCCCAGGTGTTCTTTGTGCTCATCTGAGAACATGACTTACTCAAGTAGCACACATGGCTTACTCGAGTAATCTACACCTCACATTACTCGAGCAACACACGAATGCTTACTCGAGTAATCCATGGTCCAACTTACTCGAGTAACGCATCACTGCTTATTCGAGTAACACCTCTCACAAACATAATCCTCAACTTAACATTTGCATCGATCAAGATCAAAACGAAACCAAACGGAAGACTATAGAGAGCCTTACTGGAATCCGACTAGGGATTACATAGATTTTAGCATTCTAAATCATTTTATCTCCACCAGTTGAGCTATTCTTTCTGCAGCTTTCTTTCTTATAAATACACCCAATCGCAGTGTTGCTTTCAGCTTGAGCCAACTGGCCCAACCCACCACAGCCTTCTTTGACCCCTCCTATTAGGGCTGGTGCCCAATCTAGTCTGGCCCGAAAAAAGGCTCAGGCCCAACCCGGCCAGCCTATTTTTAAATAACATAAAGACATGTACGAGCTTATGATTAGGCCCAGTAGGCATGCCCGACCAGGCTAGAATATATGTATTATATATTTTTTTTTATATTTTATATATATAATATATAGTATATTAATATTAATTTGATGCATTATGTGTTATAAATTAGTAAAAATGATGTCAATTATAAATTTAAGAGTTTTTTAGTATTTATTAAAGTATAATGTATATAATAAATTATATTTTAAATTATATTTTGATAAAAAAATATAAATATTAATATTTTTTAAAAAAAATGGCCCACGGCCTGGCCCACCCTTTTGGATGGGCGGGCCTAAACTGAAGGTATGGCTAGGTCAACCGGGCTGCAAATTTAGGGTGAGCTGGGCCCGATGCCCACCCTTACCTACCGCACTCTTACGCATATGGCCGACCCACATGAGGTTCGTAACCTTGAATGATATAAGAGAAACAAGAGTCTTCTAGATCTCTCTTTCTGCTTGCATGACATCAACAGTCCGAGGAGGAGAAGGGAGATGGAGGCAAAGAAGGGAGGGATAGAGAGAGGCGGAGAGAAGAGGACCGAAGAAGATATGAGAGAACGAGAAAGAGCGAAATAAAAGAGAAGTGAGGTGACAAAGAACAGAAAGAGCAAGGCAATGAGAGAGAAAGGAGAGAGAAAGAGGAGTGAGGCGAGAGAGGGATGGGATGAGAGAGAGGAATGAGGTGAGAGAGAATAGAGAGAAAAACGAACGTGATGAGAAGAATGAGTGAATGGAGAGATAAACTAAAAAAAATACTGTCATTGGCCAAATGAAAAACATGACTATTACATATCAAATTAGATAATTTCTTTTTGTGTTATTTGTGAAATCAAAATGATAAAAAATAACATGGGGGTGTAATTTTATCTTTATTTATTGTATATCATATATTTTTTTTAGAAAAAAATAAATGAATGACAATACCAATTTTTTTTAAGTAAAACAATTTAAAATTGACATATTATCTAATCTGTAAAAAATGCTGCTTATTTTGTTGTTGTGTAAGCACAACAATAAATTTATACATCAGAGGACATGTCTTCGAGTTTTAAAGTCTCCACACATGAGCTCCTATGACCTTCACACGCAAGCACTTATAGTATTTGAGGATATAAATTGAGCAACAAAAGTCCTGTAGGGATAAAACTTCATTTGGCAAATTGCAACACATTTCAAAAGTACACAGGAAAACTTGTCTACCATTGAAAATGATTCTACCATTTAGCTCTTTCATATTTTAACAGCCTTGACATCATATGAAAGCAACCAACATAAGTGGGTGCGTATATATAAATATATATCAACTTAAAGCAACCTTGACTATTATGCATTTATCCAGAACACCAACTTTTAGTTTTTCTCAAGCAAGATATGCCATCTAAATGGTTAAATGAAGCTACACCATCAAATCATATACACACTGTTGCACATACAAAATGCGGGTAACTACCTTGTCAAAGATGGCACAAGCTCTGTGAAAGTTGTAACCTTAGTTGATTGAGAAATGAATTCTGAACCGAAATTGGAACTTACAAATCCTTTCAGAGAAGCAGATCGAGTGGCGACGAAAGAAAAATGGAAGCATGTATTGAATAATCTTTGATGTTAATTCGTCTGTTGATCACCTTGCTCTACCAGTGATTTAATTTTCTGTAACCACTTCACATATTGATCTTGCTCTTTGTAACGCAGGTGTATGAGAAGGAAATCAGTCAGACTTTCTGACATTCCCAGGGCAATTAGGTACTCCTTGAGGGCTTCTTGCAAACGAGGATCCAAAGTGCTACAAATAAAGATACCGGCAATTCAATTAGAGAATATAGTGAGAAAACATAACACAAAGACAACGAGGTACAAAAATAAAAACATCAGCATGGTATTATGGAACTAAGAAACGTGCATGTATTGAAAACACAACACAGCATAAACATATGCACTTCATGACAGAAGAAAATGAAGGATAATTATGACATGCTTGCATTCTAAGGAGTCAACTATCCGCTGACACTCCTATGAGAACCCCAAATTCTTTAATACATTCTGAATTCATCAGGAGAGGCTTCACAGAACAGTGAGAATATCTTGTTCTTGATATTTCTCATCAACAATATATCTCAAGCATAAGTAGGGTTGATTTGGCAATGATAAATATGATAAAGAAACATAATCACAATTTCACCGGCAAGAGGACAGAAATTATATGCATGTAACTAGCAAATCATGTAGCGGATGAAACTCTTGCTATGGACTATTAGATCAATTGGTATTATTTATAGGTAATGGCTATAGATCCAGACAATAAAAAACCTAGGAAATGATAAACAATTTACTTGAGAAAACAGCCTCATAATTAACAGCATAAAAAGAAATTTGTCCACAGTGGATATCATCCTAAATCAGTGAGCGACAGTGTAACCATTTATTTTCCCTAAAGGCTAAATCCATAAATGCACGCCTCGTTTCAATCACATGTGACTTTCCCTGCGTTCAGAAATCAGAAAATAGGCAACATGTGCTGAGATAACTCCAGCATTCGACTTTCAGTTTCCACACAAAGAGAAAAAAGGGAAAACAAAGAACAGACCAGAATGTGTATTTTTTTCACATGCCACACAGCCTAACAGAAGGGCTGCCCTTCTTTTTCTTTCTTTGGATTTGGAACTACATATTGAACATCAGCTTTTAAAGTCAATTGATGAAATCTCAACACCGATAAAATCAAATTACAACAGAAAATGATAGAATAATAAGAAGTGGAGCTAAATGCACAAGCAAACATTAGATTCAAGACAACGATAGTACTATCAGTTTGCAGCTCTGCTTAAAGGAGCCCAAATCAAACCATAATCCAACAAATTCCACTGCATATATGATTACAAGAATAACATAATGCATTCATATTCACACAATTTACGAAACAAATACAAAATCTGGAAACATACATAAAATCAACATAACATTTCAACCCATCACACACAAAATTAAACACAAAAAGCATAAAATGTGGCTAAAAAAAGACATTAGTACCTGAACGAGGGGCCAAGATAAGCTGAGGATTTGGGGCAGGCACCTGTTGATGGCAAATAATGTGCATTTTTTATATCAAACCAAGTCCCAGAATTGCCTCTCTCAAAAACCCCACAATCAAACTGCAACACAGAGGTCAACCCGGGCTTCTTCACACACATCTTCATCAAATATTCAGATGAATAATCTAAAATATCTTTTCCAAAGCTCTCAACCAGCAAAGCAGAGATCGCAACCTCCTCACCAGACTCAAATTTCCTTCTCAAGACCAAATCTTGAGACTGTAAACCATCCCACTCCACCTTGAAATCTCCAAAGTTAACCCTTTTAGCATTCTGGGTACACGTTAATATGTGTATGAGTTCATTAAAAAATTAAAATAATAATAAAAAAACAATGAATCCATAGCTCCATGGTTCTAGGTGGGCTTCAAGGTTTAAGACATCAAAGTAAATGACACTAATTGTAGGCAAATTTATCAGAAAATTTTAAAATAATTTACAAAAAATGCGAACTTTAATGTGTAACCAAGTATAAAGCTGATGCGCTTTGAGAGAGAATTAAAACCTTGGCGGGATTAGCAGAGAGCTCGTATTCGATTTCGGATTGTAAGACATTCAAAAGTTTGATGTCCTCAACTGCTCTGTTACACTGCCTCAAAACTTGGGTCAGCCTTGGCATTCTCGTTGCTGCTGTGGAATCAAGTATAGTGTTTCTGTTTTTCTCTTTATGGCTTTAATTCAGGGGACCAAATGGGTGATTTCTCAAAAAGGAAAAACTAAATCACCTATTAGGTGAAACCCCAGGAACCTCTAGATAATATCCCTAATTTAGAGTCACTACATTCTTTTTTTTTTTTTTCAAATCCACCGCGGTTCTTAAGTTTGGCCTATTTTCAATGCAGTCTTTCAGTTTTTAAAATTAGCAGTTTTGATCTCTAATTTCCAGTCAATTGATTAGCAAATTCGTCTCGTTAAACTTAACTGACGGAAGAGGAGATTAGGGATCAAAATAGGTAATTTGGAAATTGGGAGACTGCATTGGAAAATAGGCTAAACCTTAGGGACCGTGATGAATTTGACCTTTTTTTTTCTTTCATACTTCTACTCCCAATAAAAGACCAACCCACAACTTTCTAACCTTAGAGGGGACTACATGTTATACATGGGCTCCTAACAAGAATCAAATGCACAATACTTTAATATTAGAGACAATGTAATACATTGGTTTCCACCAATAACCGAATTTATAACTTTAGCCTTTGTTTGAATGCCTATGAAAACGATGGAAAAGAAAAGAAAGGAAGGAAAATCTCATTTCGTCCCATTTTTCTCCATTTTGGTGAGAAACAAAACTAAGCCTTCATTTCCTTCCATTTCCCTTCATTTTAATTATTTTCCCTTCTTTTTCATCCATTTTCATTGATACAAACAAGGGCTTAGTGCCAGAGGCATATCAATAGGCTATAAGAAAATACACTACATTCAATTATCATTAGCGTAGTTTAGCCTAAAAATAGGTTACACAAATAGTCAAATAGGACGCAGGTGAAATGGTATGAATCTCTCCTGATTTAAGTAAGGTTGTGGGTTCAAACCATCTTTTGTATGCAGTTGTTTAAAACATAAGGGTCAGAACTTTGTCTTCCAAAATGAACCATCGCCGCTCGAATGAGGATTAGTCTAGGTGTAATAAATAGCTTAAAGGTGTCGTCCACAATTGGAGCCCGTCCCAAGATACTACATGGTCTGGACCAAAAAAAAAGTAGTTTACAATATATATACATATATAGGATATTCTATAAATACTGCATTAAGGTTTACCTATTAATTATCATAGACTAGCTGTTCATCAACGTGTGAATTTTTCTGTGCCTGAGAATTTCCATTAAAAAAATTCTTTCAATTTGAATGCATTATGGTATAGTCTTCATCCATTCTTATCAATTATCTGCATATTGCACATCAATATGTCAAAAAATGTGATTCATTTTTCTTTTCGTCTTAAATGTAATTCACAAGAGGTTATTTTCAAGCTTTACATTTCTCAAACTTGTTAACACAGCCAATAACTCTTGTAGCTACAAATACAGAAACAAAAGATATCACCACCCATAAAACAAGTAACAACACCCTTCATGGGTTCTTCAATCTCTGAAATCTGTAAGCAACAATCCTATCAATAATCTCTGTACTTTTCTGGTTCAATCTCCAGTGGTAAGAGCCGAATGCAATACATCTTCAAGATACTTCTCAGCAGCCGCATACTGCCTTTTCTTGTCCTCGATTGCTGAAGTGGCTAAAGCTTTATCCTGCGATAACATAAAGGAATCTAGACATGAGTTTCTATACACAAGATAAAAGATATGGCAGTGATAAATGATGCTGCTTTTATTTGGAAATCAAATTTACAGGTGGCAAGTCCTGGTAACTTCGCAGAGTATCCAGGATGGTTTAGTTTTCTTCTCCAATTCCTTTCTGTGTTCAGACATTTCAACCAGCAATCCATGACTAATCTCTGGGGTGTAGCCCACACGATTCAGAACTGCCTGGCAAAAAAATTATTCAACAAAAAGGCAATATCATTAACTTCCAAGTTACAATAGAGGAAGCAGGCAGGAAACAAATTCAGTAAACACAAATATAATAGATCAGTTGATATGGTATTTGGCATTGGTCGTACAAAAACTACTAGTGAATTAGCAGGAATTCAGAACCTAGATTAATACTATGGGATGTGCACACATGTCATTGTACTTTTGCCGCTAAATTTTTCAGTATTTAGAATATGCATGTACAACATATCAAATTTAGCTCCTGATGTGACTGAAGAGGTGTTTGAACAAAGGAAAAAAAAAAGTCACCCTCTTTTGCTTCTTGATGAAACAGATAAACCATCCATCAAGAATTAGCAACTTCAAAATGATATCCCAAATAATTAAGATGGCAAGGCAAGCAATGGTAGTTTCATCAGAACCTAAAGGCCTCCATTTTGGTCAAATCAACAGAGAATACATTCATCTCGAGAAGCTAAGTTCCACAAGTTGAACAGTCTGTCACAACTATGCCTCGGTCCTTTTTGACCTATGGCCATTCTTTTATCAATCAACAAAGGGCATTAAATAAAATAAATAGCCCATTTTCAAGAAAACAGAGTAGGGGAGGTGTATGGTGGAGCTAATTACTGTAAAACCATGTAAAATAATCAAAAGAGAGAAGCATGTTATGATATTAAACCATTTATGCAAGCATGCCCATTTGAGATTAAAAACCACAAAAGGCCAGAGTAGGCAACAAGCATTTAAGCAAATTCATGGCCCCAAACATATAGTGTTGAACAAAAAGATTACACCAGACCTGTATTTCCAGCCTCATAATGGCCAGGAATACCTGTTTAGAATAGAGAACAGAGGACTTCCTACATTGAATCCACAGGAAGTCAAAAAGAAATCACAAAAAAAAAGGCAGACAGAACAACATTCGACACAGGAAAACTACTAAACAACGAGAAACATTGAACAGCTTTCTTACATAATACATACACCAAACACTGACCTAGAATGAAGGTGACTTAACAAGTACTGGAAAACAAACTATGTGATCTCAGCTGAATAATGTGCAGCAGCACAAGATTTCTAATCCAGCAGAAAAGTTCATATTCTGGAACTTCCCAGAAAAAAATACATGGCAATTAGACTTCAATAATTACCCACCGAACAAAAGAGCTAGAAGTGATGGATAGAAACCCATCGACACCTTAAGAGTCTGAATCGAATGAGATTGCATAGGCGATGGTCACATGATGTTATCATAAATTATACATGCGCGCAGATATAGATCATTATAAAATGCAATGAGTAAAAATTTTAACTATTTTTTCCTTAATCAGGAAATTCATGCAAACCTATCAATAGCAACAAAGAGTACAAAGAATAGGTACCTTGTAGTTGGAATACCGTACAACGTACTCATGCTCCTTTGATGCCATTAGTGCCAAATGGCTCCCCAATTCTTCATCTGTTCCTCAGAAGGAGGCACATCATCCTCTAGTTGTGCAAGCGTTCTAACACAGTGAACCCAGATATAAGAGGAAGAAAGAGTATATCTTTCTAGGAATGTATATTTGCTTACAATATTCTAATAGATTTCAAAGATACAACATTAGTAGCAAAAAATAGGGAGCAAAAGCCAAATGTTCTTGCAAAAGATCATTAAAAAGTATACCTTTTCAAATAGGTAAGCCTTGAAATAGCCTTCCGAGTGTAATCAAGAAGAATTTTGGACTCCTTATGCACTTTAGCTCTTTTCTATTCTATTCCCGTCTTTTTTAATGATATCTCCCCCATTGCTACAAGAAACTACACAAGAATCTCCAATTCAAACCTCAAGGTTTAGAAAGAACAACATTTGTAATGCATGCTGATCGCCACAAGAACAACATAACTGCTCAGTTCAGTGTCCCTAATATTCAACAAATTGGCCACGTTGGCCAAAACCTGAGCACTTGAAACAACATTCGAAGGCAAACTCTCCTGTGCCAGCCCCACGTTCTCCAAAATCTCTCTAATCCTCGCAGCTACCTCCAAAAAAAATCCACAATCTTATTCAACATATCATAAACTCACATGTCAAGGAAATGGGCCCAGATCAGAAGCTTCAATATTTTTTTTCCACAAAAAACAGCACAAATAATAATAATAATCCACATCTATAGGACCAAAACATCCACAATCTTCACTACTTACATCACAAATTCACGCGCAATGCACAATTCTCACAACGAAGAAAACATCAAAGGAACGAGAACCAATCAAATCAAAATTAGAGTAAACTACAACGACCCATTAAAGAAAACAAGATAAGAAAGTGACCTTGAGAGCGGTAATCGGCGGCTTTGAGGCGGAAGTCATTGGCTACGATGTTGGAAGCTTGAGTCTTGGCCTGCGACACGGTGGCTAAATTGTACAAGTGGGAAATGCTGCGAGATGTGTATTCGAATTCGGGAACTTCTTTGCCTGCAGCGTCGAATTGGGACGACAACCATGCCTTCACTTCTGCGATTTTCGCTGCGTCGTTGCTGGTTTTTGATTCCGCCAATTTTGGTACATCGGTTCCGGAG
>CAODLS015104474.1:0-16837 GCA_948243855.1 Flueggea neowawraea
CCATCGATTTTTCTAGTCAATTTCTCTTAATCAATTTACATGCTATGATTTAACCAATTAAAACATAAACATATAAATATATAACCAAAACAGATTCGACATTCATCATAAAACAACCCAAACAATTCGGCATTGATCATAAACAATTCGGCAATTGATCATAACAATTAAAACATACTTTCAATTGAAATATGGCATACAACAATGAATACAAACACCAAATCAAATTCAGTTTTATACCAAAACCTAAACCAATTATGAACAACACCATTGATGATTTTGGATTGCCAATTAATGACATTAAACAAATTCAGCAATGTTAACACCCAATGACATTCGGGTTTAACACTTAAAACCCTATACAAATTATGAGATTTATTAAGCCAATCAAATAACCAAGACATTAGGCAAAACAATTCGGATTCAACCCTAAAATAAAATTCCAGATTTGTTTTTAAACCATTTAAAACATACAAGTCCAGATTTTATCAAGGCCGAACCTATTATCAACTAGATTAAATATACCTACCGCTCTGATACTACTGTTGGGTTTCTTATGAGATTAAACATCTAATATGCACAGCGAAATACAACAACATCACACAAGAAACATCCTAGGAACACTGTATGTAATCATAATTAATTGAACAAGGCCGAACATGTGTACCTATTTTGCTTTGCCGAATTGTTTTCTCCAAAACAAGGCTGGACGAATTTGATTTCTCCTTCCTCCTTTGTTTGTACCGAATGCAATTGACCTAGGAACTGCCAAAAGATGACTCCCCTCTATTCTCACACACACACAAGACTGATGGTTAGGCTAATGTGTGCTAGCACTACAACTATTTTATTACCTTGAGAAATTCGAATTTTAAGAGATGAAGCAAAACATAATTTTCTTTTCTCTTTTAGTTGGTGGTTGAACCCTAGATTAGCAAGGATATATTGAGAATCAAATTCTCTCCCTTTTATATTCAGGGTTTCGGTTAGAAAAGGGAGAAAGAAAAACCATAGCCAAATTTTGGAGTATGCTAGAATCAAATTCTCTCTCCTCCAACTTTGGTAGTTCGGCTAGGAAAAATAAGAGTCTCTCTAAACTAACCCTGGCCGAACTTAAAGAATGAGTGAGGGAATCAAATTCCTTCCTTTTCTCAATTAGGGTTTCTACCAAGGAAAGGTGAAACCCTTGCCAAAATCTTCTCTTCCTTTTTTTTTTTCTTTCTGTTTAAGTAATTAATTATATCTTATTAATTAATCACTCTTCTTAATTATTTCCCTCATTAGGCCAAATTCACAATTCTCCCAATGGGTGTGCCGAATTTCATATTAGGCCCATTTAATTATGTTTTAATCATTAATATAAATTAGTGGCCAGGCAAGAAAAATATTCTTAGACCTAACCCAGATCTTTATTATGTGCGATGTTGTATGTTTATTTAATGTTGGCAATGGGCCTAAAATTAATTTAAAATACATAAATCATAATTGGTCTCTAGCAAGAAATTATGATTACCCAAATTGAAATGAATGTCAATTACGAATCAACATAACCTAATTACAACCTTATACAACTCTTTGCCTCTCGATATCATAAGTAACATAAGGCATGGAATCAATCACCCTTATTTATGCTAAAATATTTCTTTGATCTATTAGTGATCTTGACTAAGTCAAACAAATGATAACACATTTCACTTTGTTTGGATGTGGCCACACATTACTCAGTTTCACTAATCAAGTGGCCAGTGATACCTTCTCCCTCTTCGAGAGTGGCAATCCCTTCACTTCACTCATGTTCCTTAGCATGACTTATGGCATACCCAATCATACCCATACTTATTACTAATTACAAATAACATTAGGCATATGTCAAAGTATACGAGAAATCACCAAAGAATCCATAATGATTTCAGGTCGAGGAATTCTAGTATAAGCATTGTATGAGAAATACTTATGACCTTTCAGCCATGTAGTATTCTCATAAGCAGATCGATCCAAAATACAGTTCTCTAACATGTTTTATATTCTCTGATTGATATCTCATATCCTATAACCAGTAAAATATGATCATCTCATAGAGTACATACTAGTCTTGGTTTATTGTCACTCCCATGACAATAATCGACTAGAGACATTTAGAATAATATTCTTTTATGCTTCAAGGTTTTACTATCCAAATCACATATTTGATAACTTAATTAGAATCAATATTCATGGATGTTTTATCAAATTAAACATGCACAGGAATAATAATGAGATAAAACAATGCCTCATAATGTATATATATAAAATATAATCTGGATACAATGTATTGGGGCTAGGGCTTACACTAACAGAAATGAACAACACAATTTGAAAATCAACACAAGCTTCCACTGAACTCTATGTAAGTGATTTGGGATGTCTTGATTTGATCCTAGGTGATGTTAGTCTTAATTGCAAGTGGTCGTTGTTGTTCACAATCAGTTTCATCGTGCATGGAAGAGATGTAAGTGGGTTTCTTCGTTGAGAGAGAGGGTTGATATTTTTGGTGAAATAAAGACACAGTATTGGATCAGGATTCTCAGATTTTGAATCCTCAATTGGGAGACGGTGGTGTTGGGTTCCGATTCAAAGTGTGAATAAAAGAGCGTGGTATCGAAGTAATGTGTGTGGTTTTGAAATATAGACATGTGTGCGATTTTGGTTCATTGTGTAAAAAGAAGAAGATGTTGAGTTAACTTTGATCAACGTGTGGAATCCCGCTTTGTTTTGATGATTAACAAAACATGTAAAAGGTTAAAGTACACACGTTACATCCATTACGCAAGTAGTTTTTTATCCCTACGCACGCTACATTTGTAGGAACACATGTTAAGAAAGAAGAATTGATTAAACTGGAGATTGAAGAAACTTTACCTATTTTATCTTGGTGGTACGCACGTACAGAAAGAATTACAAAAAATGACCAGATTCTGAAGACATGATCGTAACGCACGTTGCATCATTTTTAAGCACGTAAACGTGTGATCCCAGGAAGCAGTGGGTATTAGGTGTTTTACTATGCACACAGAGGTCCATTCTAAGCACGTAGACAGGTAAAGGTGCAATCTTTGAAGGAATAGGTCTAAGCACGTTAAAGAAGAACTATGCATGTAATGCATTCACTACATGACAAAATCAAGACGCTCCTCGGGATTTGAATTTCAAATATTCTCTGGCACAGTCACATGAAGAATCAAAGGTGCAATTTTTAAAATCCGACTAAGCACGTAGAAGAAATGGCAAAGCACGTAGATGAGAGTTATTTATGCACACAGATAAGGGATAAGGCACGTAGATGCCAATTTATTCAAGGCAATGACCACTAGAGTTCAAACAATGCATGTAGCGATACAGGTAACACACGTAGATTTTGGGTGGATCAAAGGACTATGCATGTAGATGGTGACTACACACGTAGAAGGCTATGATGTCATAACTGGATAGAATTTCTATTCTCTCACAATGTCTACTTTTAGGCTTCAAATGGCTATTTTCTTAAGAGTGACTATTTATATTCATCCTAGATTAAAAGAGAGATGAGAGAGACCTTTGCTAAGACTTGCTATTTATTTTTCTCTCATCTCTACATTTCTAACCCATTTTGAGCTATTTACTTGGAATTGTATTTATGGGTTGGTGTGAGCCAAAATCTATTGTATCTTAGGTTGATTTTGTTTCAAGCAAGGTTGTTTGCTTAGGGTCGATAGGTTTTCTTGTTATGCCTTAGAAAAACAAGAGTGGTTACTAGTGAGTTTTAGAAAACTAGTGTTGAACGGTTTTCTAATTGAGCCAGCAAAAACTAGAGATTCAGTTTTCTTGTTGAGCCTATAAAAACAAGGTGTAACATTTTGCATGTTAAGCCTGCAAAAATAAGTGGTTGTTGTTGAGTTTAGTTTTAATGATGATGAATGCAAAACATCCATGAAAAAGGTGCAAAGTTGCAGACTTGCTGATATTCATCAATAAAGTGCCTAAATAACCATTAAAGTGCATTAATGAATGCAAAATTGGCATCTAAGCACGTAGACATGTTGAACCAAAAAGCAGAAAGTGTCAGACATTGATCTAAGCACGCAGATGATTTATCAAGGCACGTAGATGAGGATCAATGCACATAAATGGGGTGTAACGCAAGTTTTCGAATGATCTGAGCATTGTTGCATAGATGGATTAAAGATGCAAACTTTAATAAGAAGATCAATGCATGTAGACGGGTAGCAACGTACATTGACGAGCTTCAGATGATGACAAAGTTGAGAAACTCCTCCGGATTTCAAATTTGAATATTCCTTGTACAAGATGATGTCAAAATTAAAGGAATGAACTTTTAGAACGACAAAGCACCTTATTGATCAACAAAGTGCATTAATGAAATTCTGAGTGAAATTCAATAATATGGAAAGAAGAACAACTCACACAGATTAGGCTATAAAGCACGTAGATGACTATTAACGCACGTAGCGTGGACAACAATGCACGTAGAAGGTAGTGACATCATTTAAATTAGAATTCTCCACTCTCTCACAACGGCTACTTTGAAGGTTCCAACGACTTTATTCTTTCAAGTGGCTATAAATAGAAGTCCCAGAATCAAAGGAAGGGAGAAAAAAATAGAGACATTTGCTAAGACTTGCTATTTATTTTCTCTCTCATTTCTACCTTTCTAAATCATTTGAGTTATTTACTTGCAATCTTATTTCTGAGTTAGTGTGAGCTTTAAATATGTTATACTTTTGGGTTGATTTGTAACAAGCAAGGTTATTTGCTTGGGGTAGGTATGTTTCCTTGTTGTGCCTAATAAAAACAAGATTAGTTGCTAGTGAGCCTTAGAAAACTAGTGGGTAACGGTTTCTAGTTAAGCCAGCAAAAACTAAAGGTTTGGTTTGCTTGTTTTGTCCTAAAAATAAGGTGTAACAGTTTACTTTGAACCATATTCATTGAATATATAAGGTCAAAATCTCTTTTCAGTCCAAATTTTTTGTCTGCCTCTTTCTCTCTCCTTAATTTCTCTCTCCTAGTTTCTCTCTTCCTCTCTCTCCTCGCTTTCTCTCTCATGGTTGCTCTCTTGCTCTCTCTCTCTCCCAAAAATCCCCTAGCCGCTCCTCTTCGCCGCTTTCAACCTCCGTTTTTTGCTCAATCCTTATTCGCTCTCCTTTTTTTGTTCTCGTTCTCTCACTCATTATGGCCTTGTCTTTCTTCCTCGCGACCTATGTCACTTTGTTCTCGGTGAGAGAGACAAGAGCATTTTTCTATGTGTTCAAATGAGTGTTGTTACAAATTCACTTATGTATACTTCTCTGCCTTCCTTGATGTAAAGTTAGATTCCAAGTCTTCGGGTTCATCCCCCGATGATGACATAACTGAAAATATATTTAATTTCTTATTCATTACTTATAATCGGATTTATCTTGTTAATTTTTTTATGAGAAATTGCATTGATTTTATTTGTGTTTGTTTAATAATGTATGTTTATTGCATTAATGGATTTTAGGATTTGAAGAAATTTGTGTTGATTGATTATGTGTATGATTTTGAAAACTTCCGTCGACAGTTGATTTTATGCAGGTTGATTTTGTTGAGTTTGGTTGATTTGTCCAGGTTGAAGACCTTTTTGTATATCTTTTGAAGACCCTCTGAAGACCTTCTGAAAAACTTTTAAGACTTTTGAAAAGCCTTTGAAGACCTTCTAAACACCTTCAAAGACCTTTCTGAATACCTCTAAAGACCACCTTAAGACCTTCGAAGACCTTTCTTGTCACGACTCATAGAGAGCCCGTGACCAGTATACAAGGTGAACCGTCTGTGGAAGCCCGACCCATCTCGTACAAGTCTCAGATATCAGAACATACTCCTCAATCGTTCCAATTATTAAAATATTTGATAAAACGTTTAATATACAAAAATGATACAAAACATATATAGCTTTATAAAAATCAAATATATACAAATATGCAGAATCAATGTAAACATATAACAAAAGCCAAAGTGAAAACCCGGTAACCCAACTACATCATGATGTGGAGCTCTAACAAAACAAAAGACGAGCCCGGACAAAAGGGCATCACTAACCAAAAGATGCCTCACTAGTATCTGGTTGCTGAACAGTTGTCGAAGCCAATATCTATGAACCTGCTCAATAGGAATCACATAAATAGAGAAACAAAAGGGGTCAGGGCGCAGTGAGGAATAACACTTTAGAGCGCCTCATACGTGCCTCATAAAAGACTGTTTTGAAAACAGATTGGAAATACCACATACAAGTATAAACAAGTACTTATGTATACACGTTATACTTATAATAACTTTCCCAAAAATCATTTCGCAAAGGTTTGCAAACAAAGCAATCACATACATAGAGGTGTATAAAACTATTTTCATTTTCAGAGTCAAAACATATATATACAAATATATGGGACCAAATCAAAGCATGCATCTAGCACTAATAACAGAGTATGTGGACTCCGCCACAATCGATATCAAATCATGTGTTGGATCAGAACACATGGCTACCACCAAAGGTCACGTTTATCCCCGTAATATAGGATGTCTCATATTAGAAAACATAAATCATACTAATGTATATAGCATGAAAGCAAAGTATGCGTAGAAGCATCAAAATCAGAGAGGAGATATAACACACACACACACATACATAGATATATATATATATATATATATATATATATATATATATATATATCAGTTCCAAGTCAGAATCTTAATTAATACACATAATCAATTTATCGTTAGCCAATCCTTAGATTAGTCAAATTTCAGAGTATGTGTCAAGCACAACAAAAACGTATGCAGTTCGAGACACATCCTATGTGTCTGAAGTTACTATTCACTCACTTGGAACTCCAAGTGCAGAACACCTGTCAGGCCCCACTCGTCGGTAACTGGTCTTACGGAAGAACATGAAGCTGAACAAACAAACATATATCAACAGACATATCAGATGCAATCAAAATTTGGTACTGTGGCAATACCATATGCATGATGTGCAAATGCAGATGCAGACTCTCAAAAGAATCCTAGAAATCCATATTGAATGATAAACTATCACTCTGGATCCAAAATCCGAAACCTACATAAAATTACAGTTTGATCCCCAACCAGTGTAAAATTACATAACAAACCTCAAAGCAAACTGGGATTACTAACTAGCTCTCCAAGTAGTCATAACCCCTAAAAGAGATCCCAAACCCTTGGAAATCTCAAATATGCAAAGTTACAAATTGATCCTAAAGAACCACATCTTACTTGAGTAACACCATGACTTACTCAAGTAAGACACCCCTCAGCTTACTCAAGTAAGACAACCCTCAGTTTACTCGAGTAAGACAGCCCTCAGCTTACTCGAGTAAACAATTTTGGTCACTCGAGTAAGATACAACAAACATTACTCGAGTAAGCCTATGTGGTTACTCGAGTAAGACACTACCCAGAAATCTCCAAAGTCGACCAAATTTTGATTTAAACGATGAAAAATGTTCCCAACAACCCACTTTGGTTGTAAGCAACCTCCAAAACTTAAATATATGGACAAAATCATCAGAACAACTTAAAATAACCCAAAATTAACCCAAACCCGAAATGGTTCAAACCCATTTATAACCATCCTTGATTCCCATGAATCTAGGCTATTTCTAGGTGTTTTTTAGACCCCTAAAAGCATGATCTAGTAACCCCTAACAAGCTTTCTAACATAAACAACACAACCAAGAGCCTATGAACAATTGTTCAAAGCCCTAATATGCACATTCTTGCAAAAATGATGAAAAATGGAGTAAAGAAGAGTTTAGAAGCTCAATCTTACCTCAATGAGTGATCTGAAACGAAGGAGAACCAACATAAATGCCTCATGGATGTAATGAGAGTGATTTGAGTGAGAAATGATAGTGAAAGGCCGAATGAGTCGAGTGGGGGTATTTATAGACCCCTGCCCAAATTCAGTGCTTACTCGAGTAACACATTCCCAGATGTTTTTCGTGTTCATCCGAGAACATGGCTTACTCGAGTAACCAAGGTGGCTTACTCAAGTAATCCACACCCCATCTTACTCGAGTAACCAAAAGGCTTACTCAAGTAATCCGTGAGTCATCTTTATCGAGTAACACAACAAAGCTTACTCGAGTAATCCCACTAAAAACTATCAATCTCCCACTCAACCTCCAACAACCAAAATCAAAACTGGACTGAACGAAACACTATAGGGAATCCAATCAGAAGTCGACGGGATATTACATTTCTAAAGACTTCTAAAGATCTTTTGTATACTTTTGAAGACCTTCTATGAAGAACTTTTATAGAATTTTTGCAGACTTTTCAATACACTTCTGTACATCAAACTAATTACTTTTAAATAAGTTAAAATTTATAAATATCATGTACATTAAATATATATACACAAATAATTCAATTTACTTTAAAAAAAATTACACTGAGAATTTATTAAATCAAATTTCTTATAAACAAATTGTGGGATTTGGAGACCTTCTGGAGACCTCTAGAGATCTTATCGAGACCTTTAGAAAATCAGATTTTTTTTTGCTAGAATTCATTTTGTCGCAAAAATATCGCGATTTCTCGTGAGTATGACATTTTTCAAATTCAGTTTGTTTTTTCTGGCTTTTTTTTAAATTGGAATTTTGAAAGACATTTGTCAAAATCAGTATTTATTTTTGTTATAAAAGTGTGATTCTCTCTAAAAGTTAGTATAATTTCACCTATTGAGCCCATGTAATAACAAATGTTGCTAAATATAAACATGGGTCATTTTCAGATTCACCGAGCCTAGAATAATATATTACGGATTCACTAGGCCACTTTTAATGTTTTTGCAAAAAATTCAAAATTACGAGTGTACGCAACCAATTTTATAAATTACATTTTTATGGAATCCTTTGAAATTTGTTTATAAATTTTTTTAAAATCTATTTATTTTTCAGACTTGTTTAAAAGTTGTTTCTTGTTTAAAACTTGTATACGTTGTTTCTTATGTAAAACTTATTTATATGTTGTTTAAATATTGTTTCTTATTTTAAACTTAAATGTTGTTTATATATTGTTGATATTTTGTTTATATGTTGTTTTTCTATAGAGTCTAAGTTTGACATTGTTTAAAACTTATTTAGAATTTGTTTAAAATTTGTTAATTTTTTGGACTTGTTTAAAACTTGTTTATATATTATTTATATGTTGTTTCTTATTTTAAAACTTGAATATTGTTTATATATTGTTGATATATTATTTATATATTATTTATATGTTGTTTATATGTTGAAAATAACATATAAACAAAATATTAATAACATATAAATAAAATATAAACAACAAACCAACAACATATAACTTACAGATTTATTTATATATTGTTTTCAACATGTAAACAATATATATACAATAAATCAATAACATATATCTTGTTTATATGTTGAAATCAACATATAAACAATATATCTACAACATATAAAAAGGGAGAAATCCATGACGGTCCTCGAGTTTTGGTGTATTGTTCATGCGGTCCCTACTAGTTTTAAATTAGTCGCTCTACTCTCTCATCCTTAACTCCGTTAGTTTTACCTAACAAAAAATATAAAAAGAAAAATTTGTCCTCAAATTTAAAAGCTATTTATTTTCTTTCTTTATTAGAATCCATAACCTCAACAAATAAACCCAACCAACTCAAATCAACCCAACCCAACCAAAAAAAACTCTACCCAACCATTAAACCAGCTGAACTCAAACCAACCCAACCCCTTTCTCTTCTTCAAACAAAACACACTTACAAAACCAATCCAACACAACCAACCTAATCATCCAAAACTAACACAACCTAGCCACCCAAAAATTGTTTCTTCTTCAAATAGCTGACCAAACCCCATTACCCAAACCCTAATGCATTTCGTCGTCGTCGTGGTCGTCATCTCTCTCTCTCTCTCTGTTTCTCTCTCTGATTATGTCAACCACCGACCCGATCTTTCTACCCCCGTCCTCTCTCGCAAAGCCTCATCAAACCCACAAAGCTTGCCACTAGATTTTCAAGGAAAAGAATCGAAATGTTCAAGCTTGACGAATCCGTGTTTGCGTATCTATGCTTCGATCCGTTAATTTTAAAGTGAGTTTGGGCCGCTGCTTCGTCCGCGTTTGCATCTCTGTGCATCAGTCTGGATGTGAGGAATTTATGGACTGAGTTCATTTCAAATTCATTTTGATAGGCGACATATATCAATGAAAGTGATTTTGAATTTTGTTCATTTTGAATTTTTTTGCTTTGTCTTGATTTTGTATTATTCATATCTATAATCTCTGATGTTTCAATAAAAAGATCTGTAATCTTTGATGTTTGCATAAAAAATAAGTTTGGGTTCTTGTAAAATTCATTTTGCAGTGGTTTTAGAGGAAGAATCAAGGGTCAATTTTTCAGGGTTTTAGTTCAGTGGATTGATATGGATTCAATTTTTTTTAGGTGATGAGAGAATGAGAGAGAGAGAGTTCTGACTAGAGAGAAAAAGAATCTAGGTTTGTAGTTTCATATGTGTTTGGGTTTTAATTTTCTTTTACTTCAAGGTTTTGATTGATTAGCACGAAAAACACCAGTTATTCACAGAAGAAAAGCACCCAGATTTTGATTTGATTAAGATGAGAAAACAATTTGTTAAAGCAAAAAATGAATACTCTAATGTGTGAGTGGGTGACGAAGAATGCTCTAATACTCTAATTGTTCCCAAATTTGAGTGGATTTTTGAAGAAGGTGGTGGTGGTGATGACTAGGCATGTAAAGGTTGAAAGTAGGCAGAGGAGGAAGTAGAGGAGTAATGGAAGAAGAGAGAGAGAGAGAAGGGGGAGAAGAGAAGTGGATGAAGAGAGAAGGGGGGCATTTTTGTCATTAAATTAGTAGGTCTCATTTTTCACATCAGAAAATCTGACATGGATGGTTATATTTGACTAAAAGTGACAGACAGAGGGACCAAAGTGAATAATTTAAAACTAGTAGGGATTGGGATGAACAATACACTAAAACTCAGGGACCGCCATGGATTTCACCCATATAAAAATTTAGATTTGTTTCTTTATTGTTTTGAACATATAAAACACATATAAACGACATATAAAAAAGATATCAACAATATGCAACCAATATATAAACAAGAGACCTCATATAAATAACATGTAAACAACACGACATGTCCATACGGAATAAATAATGTGTCCATGAATCTAAAAAGTGACGTGCGTATAGACAAAATATTGTAAAGTGTATCTGTAATAAGTATAAGTTGTCCGTACGAAATAAATATTGCAAAGTTTTGTTGGTGAACTGTATAATTACCACTATAAACATAGGATTAAGGTCATTAAGTTGGGATGACTTGGACTTTAAATGTTTCTATGGTTGAATCCTCAAACCATCGAGTAACCTAAGCTTAAATTAATCAAGCCACAACAACTCAACCTAGAACTAACCAAACCACATCAACCCAAACTCAAATTAACCAAAGCACCATCATCTAAAAATTGAAGATCAACTATTAGAAACTCAAAACTACATCTGGTAGTTTCTTCCACTTCATACGAACTTTGATTGAATACCAATGACAAATCAAATTATGTTGATTTCTTCCACTTCTCCCCTTCCACTTTTGCTCATTTTCCCTTCCATACCCCATAACAAACTGACCATTAATAGTGAATTAGATAAAACAAAAAAATGTATGTCCTTATAAAAATCAGATCTAAATGGATAGCAAAAAAAGGCATCATTTTTCCATACTTGACCTCTAAGAATTTCATCTTCCTCTCTCATTTCGCACCTCATAAACTATCCCAACAACGAAACAAACCAAACACCACAACTTATGTAAAATCAATCTAAAGTTCCCACCTTTACATTCTTCCAAATCCACTGTCGAAGGCACATTGGGACAAGGGGGTGCGCAAGCCCCCGCTTGTAAACCCCCGTCCCCCGCCCTTCTCCTCATCCCCAATTTTTATTTTTCATTTTTTGAATTTTTTATACCTTTTTTTATTTTAACTTGTAATATAGTCTTACAAAATTAATATAATTTAATTCTTGAAGTTCATATGGATCCACATAGAAATTTTAAACCCAAAATTCATTTTTTTCCAAATACTTCTTTGTCCTCTCACTTATTATGATAAATCTACTTCCTAAATGAAACCAAAATGTATCTCTAATTGAAAATATTATTTGTTCTAAATTAGTCAAACCATAAAGATTTTATTAGGAAAAAAACATATTAGCTCAATATTCAGTAGTATCTTTTCTATTCTCATATACCAAAAGAAATAGTCTTCTTAAATAACTTAATAGTCAGGTAAACTGTCACGACCCATTCCCGGGACCATGACCGGCATACGAGACAGACCCTCTATGGAAGCTCAACCCATCCCGCACAAGCCTTCCAAAGAATCAGAATTACTACTCATCATTTAATTATCCAAAACATTTATTGGAAAAAAAATTTATAATTAAAACAATTTATATAGAACTCAATATATATAAACAAATACCAAAATGCATACAAATCATATACTCTGGCAAAACCAAATATAATAAATATATCAGAGTATACATACACCCCACAATAATCTGGTACGGAGCTCTAACAAAATCAAAGAAGCCCGAACAATAGGCATCACTAACCAAAATGTCTCATCACGGGTGTCCGAGATGCAAAATAAACGCCGAAGTCAAAATCTGTGCACCTGGAAGATAGAATCATCCACAATAGAAAATAAAACGGGGGTGAATCCTAGTGAGGAATAACACTCCAGAGCGCCTAATACGTGCACCCAAAGTCTGTTTTGAAAACACTTCACAAATACCACAAGTAGTATTCATAAGTATATATAAATATACACGTTATACAATAATAGCCTTTCGAAAATCCATTTCGAAACCATTTGCAACCAAAGCAAATAACATGCACGAAGGCGTATTAAAATCATTTAAGATTTTAAATCCATATTTTCATGTCAAAACATATACAAGCGATATGGGACTAAGCAAACGTGATATGGACTCTGTCAAATATCACGAAATGTGTGGATCAACCATAGTGATGAGGACATGCCTCTATCATAAACAAATCATGTGTCTGATCAGGGCAACATGGCTACCGACAACCCTAGTAGCTGGGCTTTATCAATCATTGATATACCAAATGCTACATACCTAGTAGCACAGGTGTCCTCATATCGAAAACCAAAATTTACTATCGTCTAGAACAAAATCATATCATGCAATCCAGTATTTCAAATCATATCAAAGATATATAATACATATATATACCATTTCCAAAAGCAAAACTGATTATTACACAAATAACCAGTTTTATCTCAGTCAATCCTTTAGATTAGTCATTTCAAATACGTATATCCAACACGTCAAAAACAAGTAAATAGAGTTCGAGACACAGTCAATGTGTATGAAGCTGCTATTCACTCACCTGATAATCTAAGCTAAAACACCAGTCAAGTCCCACTCATCGATGGCTGATCTCGCTGGCAAGAACAGGAAGCTGTATACACATAAAAAAAACTCTAATATCACAATGCGGTAATATGGCAATACCAGATACATGATATGCAAATGCAAATGTAGACCCTCAAAGTCGCCCAAAATATAATCCGAAAGTGAATCTATCACTTTCGAGTCAAAATCCAAAATTTACGTAAAATTACAATTTATAAAATTGTTCCCGAGGTACTTTAGAATTACTGACTCGCAATCCATAAGTCAAAATCCTTAAATTCTATCCCGAACTCTCAGAAAACACGAATTTATCCTGGACTCGTAAAAATTACAAGTCAGTCCATATGATCCCAAATGTCATAATATACCTCAAACTCTCTAAAATTCACAAATCTAACTACGACAGAAAGCATTTGCAAAAACGTCTTAATTCTGCCGCGTCAGGAAAATATTTGCGAAAACGCCAAAATTGTGTTCCGCTCGCTACCCGATAAAATACGCATTCCCACTCAAATTCGTCCCCTGAACACGAATTTGAACTCAAATTACACAAACAATTAACAGATTGTCCACAATTTCACAAAACCCGAACCAAACCCTAGTTTCTCCAAAAACACTCCAAATCTCTTTATTCAAAACTCAAATCACGTTCTTACAAGTCCTCTAACACTTATTCTAACATCTTCTAACATCAACTAACTCAGAATCATCAATAATCAGAACCTATAGTGATTTCGGTCCAATGTTTGCATGCAAGAATCAAAGCATGAAACTGAGTTTAAATGGAAAAATTGAAGCTAATCTTACCTCAGAAGTGGACTAGGGACGTTGGGGAAGCAATGTGAGAGAATATGGACGATTTGAGAGAGTTTTGAGTGAAATATTTGAGAGAAACAACGAAAATGACGGGTTTCGGCCCGTTTGATGCACTGCAGATCAAAGGCAATGTACGTCATTTATAGTGGCAACGTACGTTGTGGTGATGTACAACGTACGTCATGACCCTATAACGTACGTGGTGATGCTTCCAGTAGCTACGGGTTTCGAAGAAAACACCCCTCAACGTACGTCATTCTTAGACAATGTACGTTGATCATCATCATCCCAGATAACGTACATCTTACCTCTATAACGTACGTTATGCTTCTTTTTCAGACAACGTACGTCTTGCACAATGTGCTACGTACGTTGTTCACTCTCCCATCACATACTCGACACTTCACGTTCCCCCACATGCATCAAACTTTCCTCGACGTTCGATAACACTTAATCCTCAACAATTACGGCCGATTATCCTCAAGATCACACCGGACTGAATCAAAAACTTATAGGAATCCTAATCGAAATGGGCGGGATTTTACAACAAAAATGAGTAAGATACAAAAAGGTTAAAAACTTATTTTTAATTTGTTATGTCATTTAGTAAAATAACGAGTACAACGCTAACAAATGATTACAAAATGTGTACGAATATGGGTACAATCCAAAAAAATTGAAAACATTTTCAATATTTTGTTGTTAATTGGTAAAAATCAAGCATAACACCAATAATTGATTAAATTTAATTTTATGTAAACTTTATTATTTTAAATTTGTTCTTGTAATATTGTTTATTTTGGTATCATTCAATTTCAATATTTAAAACTTTTTTATTAAAAAAAATGAAAGTGGAAATTATTAATTTAGGGCTTGATTTGTAATTGTACAAAATTTTGGGACCACAAAACAATTTTTCAAATAGCCATCCTTCTAAGGGTGGCGGTTAAAACCCTAGCCGCCTCCCTCTGTCGCTCTCTCTGTTACGTCACTCACTCTCTCCCTACGCATTGCGCCATTCTCTCTCCCTCTCTAATGTCACGCGGCCCGACGAAGATGAAGACGAAGAGACGAGGACTGACGAAAACATATAACAAGAGAGTGAGAAAGAGTGACTGATGAAACGACTAGGGTTTGAGGTGAGGCAAGAAAGAATGAGAAAGGGCTGCGCAAAAGTGAAGTTAGCTGAGAGAGTACATAGAAAGTAAGGGGATGAGATGGAAAGAAGAGCGAGAGAGAGAGAGAGAGAGAGAAATGAGGTGAGAGAGGAACTAGATGAGAGAGAGGAGTGATGCGAGAGAGGATAGAGAGAGAAAAGAAAGAAAGGAGACGAAATTGATAATTAGAAAAATAAGTAATGGCGCATTTGGGAAATTTCAATTAAAATAGTCCATAATATAAAATATAATGTACCAATGTTGCAAATGTGAAATTTAAATGTCAAAAACACATAGGTAGTGTAATTTTCCCTATTATATAAAACAACTCACTTTGAATTTCGGCGGCTTGGATCCCATTCTTGCTTATACTGCTGATGCTGAAATTGAACAGCTACAATGGTCCTTTTCACCTCTTGATTGGGTTTCCATTGCCTTCTCTACCAAGCTTCAGATTCTCAGGGTTTGAATTCACTCATTTCTATTGCACTTATCAATCATAACTGTCTCAAGGTATCTACCACAAGGAACTAGAATATTTGAATGCTTGATTGATTGTTGCTACTAATGTCAACTATTTTTCAAAGTTTTAGAGTTGATTAACATATAATTAGGGCTGTAAATGAGTAGAGCTACTCGCGAGCTACTCAGCGTTCGGCTCAATAAAAACTCGTTTATGACTCGGCTCATTAATAAATCGAATCAATAAACAAGCCGACCTTGAACACGGCTTGAAAAGCTCGCGAACATGCTCGTTTATGTGTTCATGAATAATGCTCGTGAACAAACTCGTTTGTAAGCTCATTTATATATATACATGTGTGTGTGTGTGTGTGTGTATATATATATATATATATATATATATATGTGTTTTAAACTAAATTATAAAAAAAACTTGAATTTGAACTATTATTTAATATTTGAGCCACATCAATAAAAGTACAAACTTACACTAATCAACTGTACCTATAAAAGTACAAGTATACTCGTATAAGATCTAATATTATGTTTAATTTGTGAAATAAACTGAAACTTCTAATAGTTTTTTTATTCAACTGTATGTTCAACATGATTTTATTGAGCAAAACTAAAATTAAATGTATTCTTTTTATAGCTTTCACCCAATTTGAACTTGTAATCTCGTTTACGATTTTATTTGAACATTTGTTGAGCTGAGCTCGAAAAGCTCACGAACAAACTCGTGAGCTCGCGAGCTTTGTAACGAGCCGAGTTTAAACAAGATTTTGAGCTTGAAGAAGAGCTCGAGTTCAAACTCGAGCTTGAAAAAATTTAGTCGAACCAAGCTTGAACACTCCAAAGCTCGATTCGGCTACACCCC